>JAQQRF010000198.1:0-92977 GCA_030523145.1 Trissolcus brochymenae
TTTTTTTTTTTTTTTTTTTTTTTTTTTTTTTTTTTTTTTTTTTTTTTTTTTTTTTTTTTTTTTTTTTTTTTTTTTTTTTTTTTTTTTTTTTTTTTCTCCTTTTTTTTTTTTTTTTTTTTTTTTTTTTTTTTTTTTTTTTTTTTTTCACAAATCAACACCGTGTCGCCCATAGAACATTTTTGGGGAGAAAAAGTTTCCGCACTTTGAGAAAAGAGGGTACCGCGCAGATTTTACTTTTATTCTCGCTCCTATACTAGCGAGATACAATCGACCATAAATAAAGAATCATCTTTTTTAATTCAGAATAAAATTTTTTGTTATTCTCCATTTCCAGTTAACGATTGTTAAAAATAAAAATTCATCGAACGTGCAAGGTTGAAATTTCATCCACAAAATGTTAGATAGGTTTTATTTCGAGACTGTGAAGTCTCATTTTGTATTTCTAGTTTTGTTTGAAACATTTAACCAGATGGTTTAATGAACTTGAGAGTAATTAGGTTATTGTGTTTGATAATAATTGTCGAATAGAATGACGTTACGTCACCTAATCGTAACACAGATGATTAAACGTCGCCGAAGTAATAATATGAAATTGAGAAGAATTTAAATTCTAATCTAATCTCACAGTCTTCGGAGTTCGGAAATTATCTAAGCCTGTGTTGTTTTTCGTATAAATCGAAGTCATGCCAGAATTCATTGCGTTTCGATAATAACAACAGGCTGTACATTATCAAATGAGACCTAATAAAGTTTCACAATAAATAATGCAGATGATTATCCGTCGAATTTTCTTATCATTCTATCAAACAGAAAACACACCGAAATACTAGGTCAAATTAATTTACGCTCAAGTTGTGCCAAATGTCGAACCACACGTGTCGATTTGTGCGCCAAAGCTGGTACTCGTGTTGACTCTTTGACACTTGAAAAATGTTCAATTTACATTTTATCAATCAACAGTTTTCATGGTTGGCAAAATGAAAAAAAAATGTACTGAAAAAATATGAATATTTAAATGAAAGAGGCAAATTGAAAACAATACTCTTACTATTAATTAAACTATCAATTCCACAAACCATGATTCATGCCAATTTTCTCGACCACGCGAGGCCGGATTAATTTGTTTTATTTTAGAATGGCCAATCAGAATTCATCGGTATTATTCAAGGTTGATTGATGTGATCGTATTTTTGAGAAGAGAATATGATTCTCAAAGGAAGTCCTTGAACATTATTTTTTGTTCACAAATATATGTACACACCTGGCGGTGGAGACAAAACGAGCAACAATTGTTGTTATGAATTTTTATGAAATATTATTTCGGGCTACTTGACCGCATAACCGTTAACAATTTTCATCAGATTCAAGGCAATTTCTGTGGAAACAAAGCGATCGGTGCTTGAGCTCGAGCAAGAAGTCCTTGGCATCGAACGACCGGTCGGCGACCCGAGAGCTCGCCTGCTTCACCAGCTTCCTGATGCCAGCCAGCGATCGTTATATCAACGACCCTATTTCTACTCGTGTTCAACTCAAAATTCATTCATTTTTTCTACCCTTTGTCAACATTTCTGACTGTCCAAAACTTGCTCTTTTTTTGCAACAGAAGAATACAGTTTCACCAATAATCGTACATTCAAATAATCAGTCTCATATCAATCAGTTTGAATAAGAAAAAATGTTTACTTTAGAATTCAATCATGATTTTGATGTTTGTCTGCAATTTTTATTCAGAAAATTTTTATAGCCAGGATGAAAGACGAGAAACATTTTCAAAGCTTGGGAAAGAGCACTGGAGCTTGTGACTTGGAGCAATGCGACGGTTGAAAGGTCGCAGTTTTGTGTTCTAAAAATAGAGAGGGAAAAAAAGGTTTTTATTGTCTTGATAAAATAAAGAGCGTCGCGACGCGATAGTTACAGCGCACTGCATCGTAAAATACATTTCCATTACGGTAGGTGCTACGTTTTACTATAGGCCTAACGGTGCGCACTACACGTCACGCATATACGAGTGTGATGTCACTGAACCTGGTATAGCGCACGTACATCACAGGTCTTAATAACAGTCTTATAGATTAATATTATAAGTCCAATTGTCAATTACAATCGTTCAGTATTAATACCCCATCAGAAGCTCTGTTAAAATATTTGTATGATACCAAAATAAAACATTTCAAACGAGATCACATTATTTCCAGAGCGAATGATTTGAACGAATTTAACTCGCAGACTTTGTAAGATAATAAAAAGTTGATTTGGATTTGTCCTAGAAATATATTTCCTTTTTTTAAACGACGATAATTAGCTGTGAGATTTGATTAATCTTATCTTAATTGATCAATTAGGAAAAAAAAAAAAACTAAATATGAAAATGTGTCAGAATGATAAATTTTGCCTTTGACCACGTTAGAAAGAGAAAGAGACCTGGTGCACAGCTCTCAATTTCTCCATGATATTTTTGGCCGTTCGGAAGTGTGTATCCGTGCACGCAGCACACTTAGTGACACAGATACACGAGCGCTTCTTACCGACGTGCTGAAACGTAAGAAGATATGAGTACATTGTTCGCGACAAGACGTGACAAATTTGAACGCGCGGTGACGAGGCGCATAATAGTTCGTCTTGTTGCCCGGAAATTTGTCATTCGTGTCGAATGAATTTCTGTTGATGACACACTGCGCTCAGATTTTAATTCGAAAAGGTCATTATTTCTTCGAATGAAATTTAACGAAACCCATCATCAGTTGCTACAAAAATCTTTAAACAATTTTCGATATATCTTCGGGACAAGATTAAATTTTTTTTTTTCACTGCGTCATCATAGGCAGCAATTTAAGAAATATCGTCTGTTGTGGCCCTTCTTTGTGGAGATTGAAGGATTTGAAAGCCAAATTATCTCGGCTATTGACATAAGATAATCTTTTTATCGCGTCCAAACACGCTGCAGATGATCTGCGTTGGCAACCGAAAACAAACTCTCGTCTAATCGCATCGAACGCCTTTAGGGCAGGTACCTCTCCTGATTATTCAAATCTTTCACACTCTCTTTTTCTCTGTTGTGGTTGGAACTCTTTCCCCATCAAGTCAAAATCATACTTTTCGACACATCTGGTTGCTACAATGCCGTGGCTCACAATAAGAAATTGACTCGGAGAGCACAATTAGTCAAGGCGGTCAGAGGGAAAGAGTGGAACTTTCTTCTGACGAGGACGATCGTCTGAACTGTTCAGTTCAGACGATCGCACTGGAAACCAGTTTTTCAGCGTGTAGCGAAGAAAATAAACACGATTAAAAGCGATTAAACGCGGCATCCAACGAAAGTGCGCTTATTGTTATACAACAAATAATTACATACAATCAAAAAAAAATTTGATTTGCAAAAAAAATGCCGTTCTATTTTAATTAACAATATTAAAATCAAAAGTAATTTTCTTAGTTGAAACATACATAAAGCCTAAAATCCAAATTTTGACAAACAAATATTCATTTTAATATATTTTTATATGATCTTCTGTACACATTTAATACGAATAGAAAATATGCAATTTTTTTTTATTTTCATTTTTTTATTATATAAAAACGGAAAAATAATATTAATGATTTAGGAAAGATAATTTTGAAATGTTCAGTCAAAAGTCCAAATAGACTCAATTTCATATAGTTATTTTATAATTAATGTTTTAGTTTTAGAATATAAAAAATTTGTTTTGAAGTAATTACATTTTAATATCTCTCAAATAAACTGTTGGAATATCTGTTACAAAGCACATGCTTTTCATTTTATTTTGTTATATTGTAATACTGAACTCAAATAAATGATTATTATAACCAATAATTTTATCAATCTAGTCAATTGGTCACAGATAAATTGAGAATTTTCTTAGAAACAAAAGATTATAACCGAATCCATATTTCTTTAATTTTATACTCTGCATTGACACAATATTATAATTGGTCCAGATTAATTTCGTATTGTGTCACTGAAACTTCGATAGAAATTTGAAACGGTCACTGCACTGAACCATTGCAAACAGTTTTGATTCCAATGTTGATTGTTAGTTTACGATCAGTCTCAGACTGAATGAAAAGTTAATTTTGAATCTATTAAATAGAACAAACATATAGAAAAACAGAAATATATAGAAAAAGAAAGAAGAAAAAAGAAGGAAAGAAAGAGCATGCACCTGAATGAAATCGTATTAAAAGCGACCGGTAAAGAGAGAGGATGTGTTTGAATGTGAAAGGCCAGGTGGGAGCAAGGGTTGCGTCGAATTAGTTTTGCGTTCTGCGAATATTACGGGACTAAATAGAGACGTGGGAGTGTAACGACTGCACACGCACATATGATGAGTGTATGTTCATACAGACATGCCGGTGAGTACAGCGACCTCTTCCTCGCGTAAACGGTCAGTGAACCCCCTCCCCCTTTGGTTTAAATCATGATGTGTAGCACGGGGCGGTAGAGTTACCATGACACGATGCGCTATGCGGATCGCGTGCCCGCTTTGAAAATCGCGCGTCACGCGTTGCATGTGACAGAATGCATCTCCGCGCACTTGGTCACTGTACCTGCCCACTATGCGAGCAATGACTTCAGCATCATTCGCACATGCTAAGCACACCGTAATTTATGCCAACAATTATAACTCCAAGCTCAACGGACAATTGACGGTTAGATTGATTGACAACGGGTCCGATGAAAGGATCATTACACTCGTCTCTTGAAAAAAGAAAGGAAAAAAAAAGAATCACTGCTTTGTTTACAGTTCAGCAGTTTTCGAACGAGCGTGACTATCAGCAACCCGATTATACAAAGTCTTGAACACTGATTACACCAACACTGGTGTATACAAGTAGATCTCTTCATTCACTCGAACAGACATCCTCAGTTCGCAAGATGCTAAGGTCATTTGCATGAGATAAAGAATGTTGTGGAATAAAAAAACATTGCCGCCGCTTTGATGGGTCGATGTCGAAAGCTTTTCGCTCGCCGATGCACAAAAACATGCTAAACGTCAAGTGGGGGAGGAAGAATTGCACACGCAGAAGCGGAAAGAGAGGCGAATGCGAAGAAGGGAAGAGTAAACGGAGAACGCCATCTTCGAGGCCGTCCTAACGGTAGGGCAGGTCACTGCACCCGGTGCAACTTTGTAAACTATACACTATGCAACAGGCTTCCACTTAGATCGGTTCTAGCAGCCTAGGCTCATCGTACCAACTCAAAAGAATCAAGTCCTTGAACTTATCTCGATCTATTGCTAATTACCGTCTACGCTTCAATGGTTTCGCAGATGCAAAAAAAAAACTCTACAAAATAAGCAACTACCTGGATTTTATTTTCAATGATGAGAATTACGACAAATTATATTCTCTCGGAGACAAATCCAACTGGAGGTGCATTTCAAAAAGAGCCCTCCAAGGCTGTTATTAAGATCTATAGAATAATCACCACATGTGCCCAGTTGGGCACAAAATTCAACCAGTCATCAACATTTGATGATAGGTTCCTTTTTTTTTTTTTTTTTTTTTTTTTTTTTTTTTTTTTTTTTTTTTTTTTTTAATCTAGACGAATTAATCCCGCGCGTTACAGGCCGGGGCATTAATTTCGAGGCGTGTTGCAGATGGCTCCGGCGGCCCATTTCGGAGGAAAAGCGGCCGGTGATTGCGCCATCTGCGTCATACATACCGAATGCAAATATTCAAAGGCAGGCGCACGCTCGCGTCATCGTCTTCACTGTCTTTGTCGAGGTTCGTTGATCCTGGCGCTCGTTTAGCAAGTAACTTTTACGTCGCCGTAGGACGATGACCCTACCGATTCCTCATACGCGAAGGTACTCCTCCAGTGACACCGGGTATAGGAAACTCCGCTCGTGGCTGATCAGAGAACTCATTTCAGAACTGGAAATTCGTTATCTGCACGCACAAACTTTAACGGGACTCTTATTTGCGCGATGACAAATTGCTTAGACCGTGCTCGATAATTGCAACTCTTCCTCCACGATTGTTTCCAGCCCTCTCGCTGTCTTTGGGGGAGACCGAGATAAGTGGGATTAATAAGTAATCAGGACGATCATTCTGGAAATCAAAAGAAGAGGAACTTGATGAACACCTCATCGAAAGGCTCGCAAATATAAATACAAAATTCTGGAACAAAAGTTTACACACGAGCTTGAGGATAATTTTTCTCGAACCTTCTCGTACGTTGCTCTTTTTGAAATGACGAGGCATCCAAGTACGAAGAACTTTTTAACGAATAACTGTAAAAAACAGAGTCACCTCTTTTTTTTTTCACCTGGCCTGCAATAATCATGCACTTTTCGTCAATTCGTTCAAGTGTTTTTTAATTATCAATGATCATAATTGTTTGTTTCAATATTTGCCCCCAACGTGGCCGCTCGTTGCCACTCAGAGTTGCCGCTCTCCGTGGTATCTGAGTCGGGATACACACGTGTCTGGCCCCCTTCATTAAATTGAGATAAAAGTACTCGTGCGATTACGTCACCGCGCGTACGTTTTGGCCCGAACAATTCGACGACAGCACGTAGATGACTCTGACAAATTACTGTTATTTTACGTTAATTTACTATTAGTTTATAGATAAAAAATATATTCAAAAAATGAATAAATAAAAAGCAATAAGAATTTTTATAACTGGCATTTTCACCCTAAAACAATCTTATATTATTTTAATAATAAATGTACCTAATTTTTTGGTCTAATGAGAGAAGTAAAACATTTCTCATGTAGAAATTTATGTCTGACCCAACATTGGACCAACGTTGTTGAATCTCCAGGATTAAACTCCGATATTTCCAATCAATATTGTATCAAAACTTTGTTTGCCAGAGTAGAACCAACGTTGTTCAAATTGTTCAACAAATTTAATTTTTGTATTTGAATTAAATGTTAATTTTAAGAGTCTTATGAAGACAAGTTTGTTGTTACTACAGGGCTGAGATTCGAACGTTTGTCCTTCGGTTGTGTAGCCTACATCTTAATCCACCGGCAACCTTAGCAAAAGATTTATATAATGGCAAATTATTGTTTAATAATGATTGATTCATATTTGATTGAAACAATGATAATTTATATTTAAATATTGTTTTTATATTTGTTGCACTTCTGGCAATTTAACTTTATAAACATTGATACAACGTTGGTTGCCAGTATTGGTCCAAAGTAAAATCAGTTGTTCATCTTGGCTTAACGTTGGCAATTTATACATGGGTTATCATATCATTTCAACTCTCGCTTTCAGTTCAACTAAATTCAAAGCCTGCTTTTGATTTCCATTTCCATCGGTTCCAAAACCGAACCATTCAACCGACCTAACTTTCAGATGATTAGAATATAAGCTGAAACGTTGGTTGTTCTATCGGTAAAAATAGAATTTCTCATCAATCGAGCATCGCGCAAAGATTAGACCGATCACTTATACTTGGAGTGAAACGTAAGATCATCGCCGGTAGCGATGAGAAAAGAATCTCAACGGGAAATTGAAGAGAAAGCACTTTCATCGACGGAAATCGTGTGTAATTACACGATTCGCGAAGGTGCGTCTGTATGCGTTCGTCTCTATTATAGGATCGAAGTCAGCGCCGAGAGGCCACTAATTATATTGTTATGACAGTCGCGACAAAGAGAAAATACGGCGATGTGTATAGCGAAGGAGAGAAGAAAAAAAAAATGCAGTGGCTGGTGTACACTCAAGGGAAAAAGGCGCTACCGCGTAGCAAGCAGGAGGCGAGATTAGCCAGAGCTGGAAGAAAACCGATGCCAGTGAACTCGGTTGGCCGGTCACTAACCAGGTAACCCACACTAGCGTCAATGTGCTACGCAGCAACAGTTAAGATACGGACTTTTTCACCGTTTCAAGTGCATGTTCCCAAGCGATTCTTATTTTTTTTTCTTCCTTTCCTTACACTAATTTTGTATTCACAATTGTATCACAACTGCACTCACTTACTAATTTCCCTTCAATTTTTCGTTTTCAATTAAACATGATTTTTTATTGTCTTTTCAGTAGGAATAACGAAAGAAAAGAAATTCTGACAGAGTGAAAAGAGCGACGATCTTACCTCGGTTAAGAGATTTGATTAGACTATAGTCACAGCGGCTAGTCGCGGTCAAGAATTATTAAGAAGTTCACGGTTAAAGGACTAATAAAACGCGTCCAATGAAGCCACTTTAGAAGAAGCTCTCGTAAGGAATACCGCGCGTAAAAGCACCAACGCCTGTGTGTGCGCGCCTTGCAGTTTGTTGCCCGGTGACCGAGTTCATCGCTCCTCGGCGTGTTACTTCGAAATCGAGAATATTCCAGCTGGAGTGTTTCGTTACAGCGCTCGAATTTCTATTACCATGTCACAACTGAATGAAAAAACAATCCCATTAATAAATCGTCTCTTCCATCCAATCATTTTCGCAATCATTTTTTGTGCAATCCCCTTTTTTTTGCAATTAGACCATTTTTTATTTCAAAATTCCATTTTTTTTCCCCCCAGCTTAATGGTGCTGCAAAATCAACAACCGTTGGACAGTTGAGATGGTTTCCATATATCCTTCGTTCGTCCAACGTAAACTAGCTTAATTTATGACGCGATATCAGCTGACTGGTAATGGCTGCGCAGACAATCGGCCGATCGGGCGAGCGCAATGAGAAAGCGCGATTTTTCCCACAATAGAAATAAAGAGAGGTCGAGCGATTCCCGGCTCGCGCGGTCGTCGATCTTCGGAGCATCGTTGAACGTCAGTGACTTTGCGATTACATGCAAATTGTCTGCAGTAAGCAGGGTTGAAAGCCTGTTAGTAGTTTTAGAAAGATTCAAGATTCGGAGGACCGGATCGTGTTTGCAAATCTCACAAATTCGTTTGACAACAATTTTTTATTTTTTCAAGTCAAGTCTCTTATCATCTTTTCCTTTGTGGCAATTTTGAATACAGATGTCCGATTGTCTTCGAGGGACATTAAAAAAATAAAAGAAAGGACAATCAGATGTATGAGTAATAATAAAAGAACACAAACAGGAAGAAGTGGATTTTCGTTTCTTACCACGTAGTCGAATTGATTAATAGTTGTGGATTCGCGTTGTGCGAGAGATGGTTGACGCATTCGATACACATACGCGATGTTAAGATCATACCGCGCGGATGAGGGTCGTGTCGATGACCGATCAGAGCGACGAGCTTGCCCTTTGAATACGCGATACGTAACCGTCCGAGACAAATGGCCGATACCATCGAAGCAAGGCATTGTCGGAGGGAAGCTAAACCCAACGCGGATCGAGAGGAAAACTCGGTTGCACCCAGAAGGAACGTTCAAGAAACATTTTCGACGGCGATTTGGTCGGAGCCCGGTGTTGCGCGATTGCGAAATGTCGACATATAAGTCACGGTCGAAATGGAAACTCGAGGACGATTTCTAAAATCCGTCATAACCTTAGACGCTCGAGGAAGTTGCGAGAGAGGAAAGTGAAGTACGTCCCATATCAAATGAATTGAAAAGGAGCTATTTGATGAATCGGTTAATTTTTTTTATGTACTTTTGTAATCAGGTTATTTTTTGCTTAGCCTGCTGAAATGGGAAGAGGCGTTTTGTGCCTCGAATCGCAAGGTTAACATTTCAATCTCGTTTTACAAATAGGAGTTAAAATAAAGAGCGAGCAAATTTTTCAGATGAAAGATTGCGCTTCGGATAGCGGCGTAGACGGTGTTCTAGATTTAACACTCGAAACGTATTTAAATGGTGTGTGTGCAATTATAGTCGGTCGGGCTCGTTTGCTTGTGTTCGCTTACCTTATGCACACCTACCATTTACCACATTGATGATACTAACGAAAGGGTTGGCAGTGTTAACGGCCGAGTTCATTGTCGGAGTGGGGCGGGAGGCCAGTGAACGCAGCTGGACGCCGGTCACTCACCTCGAACCATATTGCTCTACATCTAAGAAAGATAAGGACAACTGGAGAAAGACAGAAAATGGGAGTGGGATTTTGCGACGTTACAAACAATCTTGAAAATGCTAATTTTTTTTAAATGCACTTAGTACCCTTCACCCTCCTCTCTGGATTTTTTTTTACGTTTAAATCTTGTGATTCAATGATTCAATTTTTCTAAGCTCAAATAGTTTCAAAGCGAATTTTCTATAACTATTTTTATACATATTTTTCACCCAAACTATCGAGTTTGGATGAGTTGCGAAAATTGTTGAGAATTTGCTAGCAAAAAACAAATTCTGCGGATATTTTTATCCGGAGCTCGTAATTATGAAAATGACCGCATTCATATTTGTAAGATAAAAAAAAAAAAAAAAAAAAAGTGTGTATGTTATTGAAAAAGTTGAGATATTCAGGTTAACTGCTCGATTATGTAAGAGTTCATGTAATCTTGGATTGTAAAGTAGGTTCTGTTTTGGTTGGAGAATAACATTACGGCAGACCCTATAGGTATCCTATTCTATTGGTATTCCTCCTAATACATTCCTAATACAAGTTTGAAGGAACCTCTTACGTAATAAAGAAAGTATTCGAATTTGGTTATTCGGTCAATAGCGCACAGATCGGACCCAAGAATTCGGGCCAGGGGCCACTTTTTTCGGCAGTGCATTACAATGCACTTTGATTTCCGTTTCTTTTTTATTAATCGTTTTTTTTTTTTTTTTTCATTCCAGTTCAACTGCATTATGTTTCACAACAATTTTGACTTAGTCAATTTTTCTTTGTAGATTTTTTGTGTCCTAAAGGTTTTTTAAAAGTCTTTTAGCACACAATTTTTGTTAAAAGATCAATTTTTCGTTCGTAGTTTCCAAAAATGAATCTGTTGAGTGATTGAATATCATTCTCATACGCGTAGTTTCTTCGCGTTCCTCCCAGCAATTACGTAGTTCAATGAACTTGTAAGCCCCGCTATCAATACGTCCGAGCTTAGATATGTATGTGCAAGCCTTGTGTGCAAGTGTAAAGGGACTAATAGTCTAGGCGTGTGGTCGACTTCTTGTCTATTCCGTGGACACGGTTTCCGGGTCGGATTCGCACACGATCGTCCGGAAAGACATATTTGCAAACGATGCTTGCATACTGAGTTCCAGCAATGGATTGCACTTCACATTGATTGACCTTTTATTATCAAATGCATCCGCGACTTATGGCCACGAAAATTAAATTGTACGAATGAAAAAAAAAATTTTTTTTTTCCTTCAATTATTTTTTTGTTTCAATGAACAAATAAAAAATGAATTTGTGATATATTCATCAGATGCAAATTCGAAATGAAGTTTTTTCAATCACTGCTTTTCAGGTCACTGACCTGAAGATGATGTTAGAGATAGGTGTAAAAATATGTGCAAAAAATGTTTTTTGAATAAAATTTGCATGAAAAATTCAACGAGATGCGCGCGGGCTTATATCGTTCACATCGATAAATCACGGCGCGTAATGGACAAAGTCGCAAGTGTACAGTTAGACGAACCCAATTCACGACAATAGACGAAGAAAAACCACACGCTTGCAAAGTTGGTTCTAACTTTTAAATTTATATTGTCCTACAAAATGTTCAATTTAAAATTGTTTATTTTTTTATTTTTGTTATTGTTGTTTGTACAAAATCATTAGCGGTTATATAGTAGATACAAGGCAACCGTATAATGTTCCTCGGTCTTCTTTAAACTTGAATTTTTGATTGGCCTTCCATTTCATGCACATTGTGTATAACGATTGTGTAATGTTTGGACGAAATTTGACGATAAAAACGAGTCTGCGAAATTTCATTCTTTTCACAATTTACATGCAACGAATGCGAGGGCAAAAAAGAAGGAACAAAACAAAATTTGAAAAGCGAAACATTCGAACAAAACTTACATAACTCTATTATATCAACAGAAATAGATTCTGATGCTTAGAACCTAACTCGAAGTTTTTTAAATTAGAGGGTCATTGAAAAGAAAAAAAAACAGCCTTTAGTGTGTCAGTGAAACCACAAGTTGGCTCGAGCTGAAAATTTGATAACACCGAATGTTCCAGATACTTCTTTCAAATGTTCCATTCCACGCATGACCGACTAACTAAAATTTCTCATTTTTCCATTAGGATACTCCTTCGCGGATAAAATAAGAAGCTATTTGCGAACATCAAAGGCCCATCTATCAAGCTTTCTGATGCTTCTCGTAATCAGCTCTGGATGAAGAACATGACCTTGTCCGGTCACTAACTTATGGATCGGCAATCTCAATAGTTTTATAACTAAGAGCCCCAAGGTCTCGTGGCCCTTATTCCCACAGGGTAATAAAACCCACCCAAGAGACCACACAATTTTGACACCAAAATCATGTAACCCAAGTACCTCTTTTTGATTCTTCAAACATTTCACAAGACCCCAATGATGATCTCTCGACTACTCAAAACAGTCATTCTTTTTTGCTCTGCCCTCTGTTTATGATTAATTCCATAGGTATAAAATTTCCAGACGATTCCAACTGTTGGCATTGAAGCGAAGAGCGAATAAAAAAAAACTGAAAACGAAGGCTCGTCAATTTCATTGATCGATCGTCGACTTCGCGATCCACGTGTCGGACCGAGCCCTCGAATTTGGCAATCGGGCCACAGCCGTCGAAAGAGAAAGACCGACAGCATCCTTGGCAACGTCGAGGTGTCACTGACTCCCGTGCGCAGGTGATCGACCTCCTTAGTCCCCACCTTTGGAATCACGCGTACCTTTTACCTTCTCCTTTCACCCCGCCGATCAACAATCTACACTCAAATGGCGAACATGTGCCAATGACGTAATGTCGGTTATTCAACTTGGTCAAGCCAGTGACGAAATGACAACAGCTTTGTTCAGCACGAGGAAAGAATTTCATTCCTCTTTTATTTTTTCTCTCTTTGTTATTTACGCTCTCAGTTCCCTCGGCATTTCTGACGTCGAACTCCCTGATTTATTTCCTCCGAGGTGTTTTAAATTAGCGAGCCAGAAGATAAACAAATTTAGCATATCCCAAATCAGGTCTTGCGACTTTTGCCCAGTTTGGAGTCAATCGTCTGGGCTCGTCTAATGGGTCTTGCGCAATGTTTGGATACCGTCGCGAAGGCCCCCGAGTGATATAACATTTGACAAAAGGACCCCGTGGAGCTCCTATGACGAGGTGAGTTTTGGTATACAACCGAAAGTGGTTATAAGTTAGACCGCACTTTCTGGGAGCTCGTTTCCTTGGGGTCTGACCTCGTTAGATGAAATTCAACGTAGGCCCCGATTGAGACATCAAACGTCGACAGCCAGTCGGCCTACCTAAAATGGTCTAACACGAGCCGAGTTAGAAGCGATTAGACGCTCATTTGTATGAGTTGCATGTGATTTGAGATCTTGACACGTGTTTGCTACCGGTGCGTATTCCGTTATGCCGGGAATCCTGCCGCGATACAAGCTTAACCATAAACGCGCATGTAACGACATCCTCTGACACATGTGTAGGGCGAGTCCAAGCGCGTGTAGCGGTGAGTGACCTATGCCTCGATCTCCGTCCCTTTTCTTCGATCCGACTGTCCTTGTCTATCTCGCGCGAATATTTTGTGCCGACATCATATCCACTTAACTTGGGCAGATGTTCGTGTTTCCCCCGGTTCTCCGGCTGTGTGTAATGAGTATGCGTATTTGACATCCACGTGTTGTCCGCTTTGCGAGCACCGAATTCGGTGCAGCGTGCACGCCAAAGTGACGTTCTTTTTGCACGCTTATGAGACACGCAAAAAAGTGGTTCAGCCTGTCGGCTTTGGCAAATTGATATTCTTTTTATTTTTTCATTTTTATTGTCAAGAAAAAAATAAAGATTCCAAGAACTCGACCAAACTGAAAAAAAAAAAAAAATGAATTGAGAGCTCTGCACGAGCTAATTAGGCACAAGGTCACAATATATTTTCAAGTTTTCATTTTTTTAACATCTTTTTTTTTTTTTTTTTCGTGAAATGAAGTCATGGATTCTTTGGGATATATTTATCGTGAAACTAGAAAAAAATATTTGTCCAGACTGATAGACGAATACCTGAATGGAACTTGATAATGAAAACTGATTGAGATCCGTGTGTCGATTTTAGTTGGATTGATTAACTTGTGACGGTGAACTGAAAATTAAACCTAAACTTGGTGTACGTCGAGGATTTGCGGTAAAAAAAAGTGCGTTGCGATCTGGTTTAGTGCGAATGCTGCAACTCGCGAGAAAGAAATGTCGCGGAGGATGCGAGGTCAAAGCTGCTTTCTCCGAACCGGCGTTGCAACGTCGATCGAGAGTGAAAGCTGCTGAGAAAGAAAGAGAAAAAGAGAGAGGAACTCAAAAGGCGCTCGTGAGGCAAAAGATAAGGAGGTAACAGCGGCCAGGAGAAAGGTGAAAGCACTCTCACCTCGATTCGCCGGACGCGAGATCGTACGTTCTTGTGCAGTCTATGTGTGCCACTTGCGACCTACTGATACGCACGATTTTTTGCAAAGCTCGGTTCCAATTTTTTTTTTTTTTTTCATACTTCATTAGTCACCGATAAACCATAGTCTTTTTTGTTGTCAAATTTCTCAAACTCATTAAGACAAAAACACAGTTTTGAAAAACAATTTTAAATTATAAACAACAAACAAACAGTTTATACAAATACGTATTAATTTGAAATATTAACTGTTTGATTTTGATTGAAAAAAAATTTAGGTAATTTTGCAGGTAGAAAAAATGGAAAGAAAAATAAAAGAAATTTGGTTTAAAAAATGTTATTTAGAAGAAGAATTTTTTCCAACATTTTTCCGACATTTTTGCAATTTTTTTTTAATTTTTTTAAGCTAAAAATGATATTGTGCAGTTAGCGCCACCGCACAAACGGGTATAGAAGCTCAAAGAAAGAAATATCGATTCGCATACGCGAGATGGTGCTTGAATCGGAGGTACTTCGTGGGCAATGTCAATGCCAACAAACACGTGAGCATCTCCATGAAAATCGATACATTTCAGTGTCAAGCCTTCTGTAGAAGGACATTCTAATACATAGCCCTCGAATTTGAAGCTGCATACGCGGAGATTGCACAGTTTTCGATGATGATTGACACGATCACAAGTGTGTTTGAAAACAAGTGTCATTGACGGAATGAAATAATGCAAATGTCATCCATAATTTGTCAAAAAATAAAAAAGAAAAAAAATCAAAAAGAACAAAAAATATAATAAAAATGTATTTAAATCATTAGTGCAATTGCCAACAATAATCAAATCAAATTAATAAGTTCAATTAGATAAGGAAATTAACATTGATATTTAAATTTCATATCTTTAATCAATTTCAAATTGTATTAATTTAGTATTTGAATTTCATTGAATTCAAAACATTTTTGTAATGAAAAAATGATTTTTTAAATTAATAACAATCATCTGTTTATTATGATGGAATGTTATATTCATCTGTAAAAATGTCTAACAAACAAATAAACATGCATGTAAAAAAAATTTTGTTCAACGAACCTTTGTCTTGATAAATCTGCAGATTTGATTTGCAATCAGTGACTCTAACTTTGCAATGGTCAGACGTGCTAACGACGATTGATTGTTCATCAATCACGTTAGTGTTCGTAGCCATTTTTTGCACGCGCGACAACGTGCGAGATACTGTTGATGGTAGGCTGCAGGCGCCGCGCACTCGACTGCTTGGTCCATCGAGGGATGGGGATAAACGTTCGAAAGCTCAGTGCGCAGGTCTGCATGTACCCACACGTTTCGTCCAGTCCAAGTCACCCCTAACACTTCCGACCAATTTTTTTTTATTTCAACGACCCTTCTGTGTTCAACATTTATAGTCATTTCCGTGACAATTTTTGTAATTTCATTCAATCTCCTAAAACTTACCGACCGCTTTCCAAATCATCCTAATATATCTGGACTCGGAACACTTACCTAAAAAGAAGAAAAAGAACCTTATTAGAACGTACTTTGAAATAAAACCAAAGTTACCTAATTGATTAATTATTTTAATTAATAATACAAATGAACTTTATATTTAGTCATATTATTGGATATAGAATGTGTTTTTCTTGTTTTCAGTCCAAAAACAATATTTGGGAATGTTGCAAAAACGCAACGGAAAGAAATGGGATAAAAACGCGGGTTTTGCGAATTTTGGTTGATAAGCTATCACCACCTATCGCAGCTCCGCCCAAACGACGAGGAATCGGCGTATCGACTCGCGGGATGGCAAATCTCTTTCTTATCGACTTGCGCGAATATTCGCGAGGACTGTGGCGACGCGGAACGGCGTATCGCGAAAACTCGCTGGTCGTGCGTGTGTGTGAGCCGCGTCCGTGAGGCGCTTTCGGAGTGTTGGTGGGAGTGTCAGTGCACCTTGGAAATTCACCTACTGCGAGTTCGCGACAGCCGTGGGTCGTTGACCGGGCGCAAAGGAAAGTGGGACAGCACGATTCGCAGAGCTAATGCGCGAGGCCTTGAGAACACTGACGCATGCGCACTCGGCTGTACACTTGCACACCGAGCAGAATCACCTAGTTGATTTTCATGATAACGAGATTCCGGGATGATTTGGCAGCTAATAAATTTAAATGAAATTCGCAATGGAAAAAAAAGCACACACGCTCAAATATAAATCAAGAAACAAAAGAGAAATATTTTATGGAACGATAATGGGATATGCAAATTCGTGAGCCGAGGTTTAATTAGTTTTCAGACGGAAAGATACGTGGAATGTGACGATGGCGACAAACTATCTTTGAACCGGCAGGGGGCCGGTCTATTTTCTCTTGAACTCACTCTTCGGTTTAATTTTGGCCCTGCAAATTAATATCAGTCAATTTTTGTTACCTCTGATACACCAGACGAGATAACGCTGTTTTCTTTTCTTTGTGGCATGTTCCTAAGCGGCGTGGATTCACCGATTCGTATCGCTTTAGGCACTAAATTTAAATGATCGCCAGCGCAATTTCAACTAAACGTCGACACAACAAAGCAAAATTTAAACAGTTTGAAAATGTCGAAACCAAATGTCCATAAACTAGCAGGTTGCTGCACTTTTTTTGTGCCCGTTCGATTTGATTTAAATTTGAAATTAGCTGGTGGAGTTCAACAGAGGAGAAAGTCGCGAAAGTCCCCCGGGGGTAACGAAACCGAAGTTCACAATGGGCACATCTATCTTCTAAGCGTCGGATAATTGTGCAACCTCGCAAAAATATACTCGCCGTGCATTACAAAGTTATAACCATTTGCCCTCGGACGATTACGCGACGACGTTTAATTAACATTCGATCGCGTTACATTTCTAATTTAATGAAACCGAAATAAAAGAAATAAAAAAATAAAAAAAAAAAAAAACACTCTCTCGTCAGGATTGCACACGAAGAAAGGAGTATTACGTCTGGGTTACGTACATAAGTGTTGCGCAATTTGAGCAGCCGGTCCAAAAGCAATGGTGACTGTTGATAATTTTTTAGCCTCTCTTGCTTATTTAATTTTTTCTTGTTTTTTTTTCTTTTATTTTTTTGGTTCAACGGAAAGTTTTCGAGAGGATTCGAAGCGGCCAACTTTTTAGGTCACTTCCGGTCCAAGGGTGACGGGGTCTCTGGAACCGTTCAAAAATAAAACACTCATAAAAGGAGTGATAATACAGATGGGATGAAATAAAAAATGTGCCACTCGCGGGATGGTATTGTTCATCTGCCATCGACTGGAATAAAATAGCTTTAAAGAATTATAAACAACGAGTGGGAGGGAAAAATTGGTGTTGCAGTTGACCGGGTTACAGGTCGCGGCGAGTTCGTTGGCCTCGATCGGGCGGTGGGTCGAACCGGGAGAGGACTGGAGTTTAGCTCTGACGTCAGACACACGTGGCCGGACAAAGAAATGGGAGCAAAAGCCCCATAGGGAGGCCAAGCCAAGGGGAGGGATCAACGATAGTGCCGATGACACCAGCAAGAACGTTCCACTCCACGCGTTCTATTTTGCTCGCTACATTTTCTTTCGACAAAATAAAGTCGGTAATAAATTTTTTCGACACTCTATTAATACTTGACCAATTTCGGAGCGAGAATCCATCAATCAGCCAAGTGTTGCCCTCTCAAAATTCTGAATTCTTATTTTTCATTTATTTTTCATTTTATCACATTTAATTATATTCATTTCTTTTTTCCTATGAATGTTTTATTTTAAGGGCTGATTTGGAACATCATCCAAATTTCATAAACTCTGTAAGAGGATCTTTTATTCTTTTTTGCAAAAAAAAAAAAAAAAAAAATATATATATATATATATATATATATATATATCTCTTTGAAGACCTCTACGCATATTACCTTAAACATTTACGTAACTCTTTGGTCTAACGAGGCTAGTTCTATTTGGAGTGACCTCATGGGACTCAGTCGTGAGTTTGATCGAAGCGAGGATTGTGTTTGTTAGAAAAGCAATATTGTATAACACAATCAGCATGTGAATAAATTGAAAACGTGCGACGGAAACACGTTGTCGAAGATACAGTACAACAAAATGTGAGCTCCTCGAAGGCGTAGGCAAAAAGCTCGCTCGGCTGTTCGAAGCTGCGAGAAGAGGAAGAGAAAAATAAACTTTCGCGTGATTCAACAGTGGTTCCTCATAACGTAATTTATGAATGAAACGATACCGCTTGTTCATGATGCAATTTTCGCTTGCACAATGCCATCTGAGAAATGTGGCCGACGTCACTTGTCGGTGCGCATCGCTTTCGCGCGAATCGCACAACTTTCACACTCGGCCATAATCTTTCACACAACAACATCTCACTAATTTACTTTCTACCTGGTAAATACCCGCGTTACATCGCACATCCACCGCTGCGTTTTTTTTTTTTTTTTTTTCTACCGAGGTAAATGCACTTTCTTTAGACAAGTTTACTTCAAGTGAGAACTTCCTCGCATTTTTGTACATTCAATTCTAGTCACTTTGCAATTAAAACATTTTTAAATTTCACTATTGAATTTGCTACTTTTTCATTTTAATTGAAATTAAATTAAAATCAAACAAATGATTAAACGACATTTCAGAAGAAAACAACTCATCTGAAATGGAGCAGCTTTTGAGAAGAGCTTTGGCCTTTGAATTTGTGTATTGGCTTGAGATGTGAGAAATCGAAAATAATGTCGGATATGAGCGGACCAAAGTTCTAATCAGGGCGCGGAAAATGCGCTAAAGGATAGAACGAGTTAGGCTGGGTCGGCTTGACAGTCGACAGCTTACAGTGCGCGAGCGCCGAGGTCGCAGGTTCGTTGACCGCAGAGGGTGCCACTCAACTAGGCCAACTCGCTCCTACCGCTACCGTTACTGCCCCCAACCCTGTTCCCCTCATTTTGCCTAGTCCCACAGCTCGCGGGTCGCGCTTCTATTTTTGCGAGCCACTCGGCACAAATACACATTCACCTTAGCTTATATATACGTGTGTGCCTACGTTTCTCGACGAGATAATTTATGATATCGAGGCCATCCACCTTAAACACGCGCGCGTGAATGTTTCTCGCAAAGTACTTTAACTGCTCGTCAACCTCTATCATTCAGCGATACCTCGGAGCGCTGATTTTGAAATTTATCCTTCCACACATTATCCTAGTTTTCGTGTCTCGTACAATTGCTTTTGCTGTTCTCAAACTGTTCTCATACAAAACAAACACGAACAAGTCAGTCATTTGAAAATGTTAAGCTATTTTTCTTTTTCTTTTATGTCTGAGCAATTTCAGTTTGAGGAGAAATTTTATCATTTAAATAGACTTGGTGGAACTGCTGACATATCCTAATTGGGTATACGATTTGTCAGAATTGAACGGATAATTAATGAATTAAACATATTCCAAGAGTGAATGAGCCAGAGCAAAGATAAGGAAACAATCCAAGTGAATTGAATTCAAGTGGGTTTAGAGTGATGTATAGGATCGGCATGAAGCAGCAGGTCGAAGGGTGTCTGTACGGGGGACGAGTTCGACGGTAGTGGGAGTTCGAGACTCTGTCAGGTCAGAGTTCGTTGCCCTGGTATCTCTTCGGAGCTGGACGGGGTTGTTCGCATGGCACCGCGCTCCGGGTCACGGAAAATTACCCTTTTTTCAGCCGTTCGAATTATAATAATGATCGGCATTACATTTTTGCCCTACGCGATAAAACGCGACAAACCACGATAAACAAAACAGAGCGACAACAATTCACGCCGATCCACATTCCCTTTTCTGACAACAAAGCAATGAACTTTGAGTCTTGTTATGTTTTTTTTTCTTTTCTTTTTTTTTGGCGTTGATAATAACAATTTAATCGCATTGTGTAACTCTTCACAGATAGCAAACCGAAAAAGTCGAAAGGTTTATTGGACTCCTGGTATTTGCTCCTTCATTTTACCAAGCTGTTTTTTGTTTTGGCCCACTGAGGAGGAAAGTCAGCTCGAAGAAAATCGAAAGCGAGTGATGAGTCAGGTCTGGGTATCGGTAGGATGCGAAGAAAGAGAGAGAGACAGAGATAGCGATCGGGCTGTGTCCGACTGTTTCCCTTTCATCGGCATTCGAACGAGTTCCTCTTTCTCTTTGCTTTGCTTGGCTTCTCGGCCAAACCACTTTTACTTTCTTCCCGCTCGGGCATGATACGCGTGTTACAGCAGAAAAAACGTCACACGCGCCCATCGTTTCAGTGCGATGGCCCTGACAGAAGTTTCACCTGGCCTAAAAAAACAATGTTTACAATCTTCCGTCGAGAGCCCGGGTCAGCCTACAGCCGCCCCGAACAATTTGAAAATCAATGACCAAAATTAATCCGGACCTAACAAAATCCGGCTCGTACCCAAAACTCTATGAACACCGAAAGCATGATTGATCGGTGGTCGGTGGCGATTTGATTGTAACGTAATTACATAACGGTGGTGTGCATAACGCGCATTGTTCGCAGAAAAAGTGAACGCGCGAGATAAGGGTCCAGGCCGAGCTGGTTTGTTCTTGCTATGTAATAAGAACCCTGACACAGTTCGGGGTTATTCACTCGCGCATCGATAGAACTCGGTGGCAAGAGAGCTGGCCGAGGGGTGGCTCGGGGAAGGCCGTATAAATTACTCTCATATCAAGATCTTTTCTTTCTTTTTTTGAACCGTCATATCGATTTCGAAGACGCGAAGCGCTCCGACCCCGCTGTGGGGTCCTTTGTTGTCGGGGCCGAGTGTGGAATTGGCGTGCGAATAATCGAGGCCGGAGCGCGCGAAGCGCCGAAGCCAAACCTAAGCACCTTTTGAGAGAAAGCTCTCGGCGCGAATTATTGATGCAACTGTCAATCGAGCGGTGATCGGCGCCAAAGCTCGGCAGAGAGGTAACTCGATATAAGGGAGCAGCCGGGTTGATAAAGATAGACAATGCGCGTTAGATGACACACTTTCAGCAGCCTGACCCTGCGATGTTGTCGAACTCAAGGCAGGTCAGTGAAGGTACCGGGATTGGTATCTGCGCGAATCATCGCGAGACAAGGAGACTATCGGATACCAGAACCGACTCGTAGATTGCGCGGTACTTTCTCTCCTCTGCGTTCACTATCGTTCGGCTTACGTAACCGGACGGCTCTGACCAAAAAAAGGCCTGCAATTTCGTGAAAGCAGGACCAGCAAAACGAAATTCGCAAAACTGATGTTTTCAAGTTGCAACAACTTTTGCACCAAAAGTGTTTTCTCAGGAGACAATAATTGTTACAAGAAACTTTGCTTGGGATCATCAGGTTCAAATGGTCTTTCATTCAGATTACAGTTTGGCTCGGTTTTCTGACCAGCTCATTTGGTTATCATTTTGGCCCTATCCATCGACCGGTCCCTGTAAATGCTAATCCTAAATTCTAACATCCCGCAGTACCGATGTAAAATGTTTTGGAGTTTGAATCTCGAACCCTCGGAGGATTAGTGGATCCGGATGATAATCCGGGCAGAGTACTGTAATCGAGGTTTGATACGTGCAAATCGGTAAAGCGATGCGATGGATGTACGTAAGCGTAAAGTCATTCTTGAGCAGTGGCTCGACGGTTATACGCGAGTGGTGGTGACCTTCGGTAAATCTGCTGGTGGGGATTATCCGCGCTGTCGCGCAGTGGGGATAGGCCAACTGGGTGGGTGAGAGATAGGAGACCTAGATGGAGTTCGTTGAACTGTACTGTCGGCGATTGGCCGCGCAAGTTTGATACACAAGCGAGCAAGCGAGAGAGAAACAAGCAGCGCGAGGGAGCAAGAGAGAGAGAGCGAGGCGGTGGGGAGAGGCTCAGCGCTCGGTTAATTTCATCTTGCCCCAGTTACGGGGCAAACGGGGTGAACGAACTAGCCTCGCACCAAGGCCCCGTTAACCCACTTTCTTAGCTCGAGAGAATATTACGAAGTGGGGAAACGCGAGCAAAAGTTTAATGAGGGGAGGGGTGATTCCGATGTGTGCACGGGAAAGCAAGAAGAGAGAGAGAGATAGAGAGAGTGAAAGACTTGTGTGAGAGATAAGGGGAGGCCTGGTGTCGGGGGCATGTATGCGTGGACTAGTGAGGGCGTCGAGACCCTCCAAAGCTCTCGGACTATCTCGCTAGGACCGACTAGCGAAAAGAGCGCAGCGAGGAAAAAATTGTCAGCGCCGAGTGGAAGGCCGTTCGCGAGGGCAACGAACTAGACTCCTACCCGGGTATTGTGACCTACATTCTACCGCTGGAAAGTGAAACTGCCACCTCCGCTTCTTTGGTCGTGCGCGCCTGCCTAGACGAGTCACGCACTATTTTGACGAAAAATTTTTTTTTCTTCTACGCAACCAATACTATTTCGGCCTCTTATTCATTTATCACGCCATCTCCAGAATCTTAATCTCGGATCAGATATACATTTTAGCACTTTAGAACAAAAGAACTTGACTTGTGTCAACAAATTTGAGTAAAAAGAGATTTCGCAAAAGTTCAAAATTTAAATAATCAAAAAATAAATAAATGAATAAAAATAAAGAATGAAAGGAAAATGAATTCGAATGAAAGATTGTTCGAAAGTTTTGCAATTAGTTTAACTGAAATGTTTTCGGTGAAAAATGCTCACCAGCCAAAACTCGGCCCAACAAATTCTCGCTGTCTTGGTTGGATCGGTACGGTTGGTAGGCTGGTTCTTTCTCGTTGTCCAGGTTATCGACATTTGTCGACAGGATGTCGTTCGAAACGCGCTGCTCTTCGGCATTGCTGCTCCGTTGTTTGAACTCCTGCACGGTCATCGTGCGCGAGGCACCGGTCTCAAAATACGGTATTGGACTTTGTGCACTGGTCGTCTACCGGAGTCAAAACATGCCCCCCCGACAACGAGCTGCCACTTGGAACGAAGCGTCAACGGTTCGCTGTTATGTTATTGTTTATTGTCTCTTAGACCGGGTTTGACAGTTTGACAGTCATTCGAGGCCGTTGACAGACAGGTCCCGCACTCACTGTTGCACCGATTGAATTGAGCCAACTTGATTTTAGCTTGTTTTTTGAAAGTTCGCGGCTTACTTGGGAACCGCGTGGCCTCGTGTAGTCAGCCAAAGAGCGTAGAGTCGGAGCCTTGTGTGTAGCGTGCGGTGCGCTGCGCGAGTGAGATTATTGCGGCGGAGTATATCTCGAGTCCACGCGCAAGCGCGATTACCACCTTCGTGACGTACTGCGTGTCCTACGCGCCCCGCTCTTTTTCTTTTGTCAATTAATGTTATTGTTTTTGCACCTTTTGTTATTTTACACTCAGCCATACGTTTTGTCTTATTGATCACGTTTGATACAATTTATTGCTTCAGGAATCGTTAACGCTTGGCAGGTGTTTTTCAAAGCGACCTGTTCACAGAAGAATCAAACACAGTCCTGCCCGATTTTTAAGACCGAAAGGTACACTTTTTTATTGTCGAGATTATTTTCGTCATCGTTCAAGAGGAACGACATTGTTGTTTAAAATTTGAAATCAACGATTAGAGGAGAGAGAAAAAATGGTCAAATTGCTCAAAGGACTTGGCTACGACGACATGTTGCACGCGATAAAAATAACACCTTTGAGTTCAATGACAATGTTAACGGTTATTTTCATATGATGAGGAGCATTATTCCTTAACGTCCACTTTTTTTTTAGCTGCTCTATTAATAAATTGTACTAGTCGGAAACGATCGGTGGGTGGACTATGTTTGCAAAAACTGACAAATGCAATGCGGAAAGGAAGATTAGAACCAGACGAGCTATCGCACATTTTGAAGTTTTTCTTACGCGAAAGAAGCGACTGATCGCAAAACAAGAGTTGTTGTTCTTCCGCGTTTAAAAACATCCACTAACAGACATTTTAAATTCAAAAAATTATTCATTTTTTTTCCTTCAAACGTATTTGGAATGGATTGTAAAAAATTTCCTCTTTCACGAATTACATTTTGAGAATTGGAATTTTTATCTGCAAAGAATAGAGCTAACTCGGAGTGGCAAAAAAATCTGTTTCCTAAGCAAAAGACTGGAAACATTGAATTATTTTAATTTATGCGTGTTATGTTTTTATACATTGTCTAGCATGGAATTATAAATGATCATTTGTTTAGTATGTAAATGTTCACGTACGAAACTATGCAATTTTATGCACAGAATGTAAAACATATGCGCAACAATTTTTTCGATTTTGCTTTTTAGACTAGTTTGCAAAGCGGTTCTCCAGTTTCCTTAAGGTTGACATGTACCAAGATACCGCCGACTGCTTTCTTGATGACAAACGGCGATCTGGGAAAATATCGTTCAGCGTTTTGTATCGTTCGTTGACTCGCGATCACATCGAAAGTGAAAGTCTTCGAGCAGAACAGGTTCGGACGGCTTCTTATATTGAATGGTATTGTGATGTGTAAAAAAAACAGATACATGCCACTCGACTACTCTATTTCACTTTGACCGTATTCCAAAGGTATAATAGACATATCAAAATTGACATTTTGCACCTTAGATAAAAAAAAACTGTTCTTTGATTTTTCATAAAAGAAGAGAACTGGAAAATTGAAATTTGCAAATGTTGCATATTTCGCTAGAAAGATATATTTTCAAAGCCTCGATATTGCCGTAGCTCAAAAATGTTCTAATTTATCGTTTCACATAAGCCAGACTTATGTTGTTTAAATTCAATATAATTTATATCTAGAAAATCCACGCGGAATTCACGTCGGGGACATATATTAACGGGGCGATATGTGTATGAAATGAAATATATTAAGAAATACTTTTGCCTTTTGAGGTTTATTGATTTGCAGAATTTCGGTACTTTCCTGAAATATCGTTGCGTTGTGGCACAAGGCCGAACAAAAATATAACATTATGTTGCACTTTGACGGGACGAGAGCAACTCTTCAGCGACAATGAACCATATCGGTATACAAACCTGAACGAAGAAAACATTTTGCCGAGGGGCTAATCAAAATTGATCCCACAACAATTTTGCTAAGCTTACAATTCAACCACTCATATTTAATTTTCGATATAGAAAATTAATCACAAGCCATTGATAATAATTTGTAATCAAATCATTTTCAATGAACGCGCATGAGATGAAAAAGTGTTGGTTGATTAGTTTAATTAAAATCTTCAGGGAATGTTATGAAAGTGATGATTGTGGCCGAGTAAAAATAATGAACGAAAAGCTGAGCATTTTGCAACCCAAGGTTTTGCAGCAGTGTAAAAGATCATTTCGTAACAAGCATGTGTTACGATTTTACAAGTTTCGCCCTCTCTCCGGTCGGAAAACCGTTCCGACACCAACGACCACACGAGTCCGTTGGACTCTGGTTTGTATATCGATAAGAACAAACAAATTGTATGCTTGACTTGTTACTTTGTATTAATTATTCCACGATCATGAAGGATTTCATCAACTTGAAAGTTCACTAACTTATATTGAAAGTGCAAAGCTACAATCCGTACTCTAAATGTTAATAACCGCATGAGGAGAATTATTCTTACAACGGTACAGTATGCGCACTTCGATTACACGACTCAGCAGTTAAATAAACGCTGCTGGTATTATTATCGCGTTTTCATTTCTATCGGCATAAGATTGATTAAATAAAATGTCACTGTCAGATCTATTTTTAATTATTCTTTTACCAATACCCCCAAAGCAGTTTAAAAATATTTCATCCCAAAATGATTTAAAATTCGTCAGCATTTCAATTTCTAGACTTGACTAGACTCTGATTGAAATTCGCAATTCCACAAAGATTTGTTATCAACATTTATAGACAATTCTATTTTGAAGTCACCTAAACAAATTTTGATTCAAATTTGTCAATTTTATTTTCAAGTTTTCAAAATTCTGGATGAATAACATGAAAGTTCAGCAGCATATTGTACTTGGATTAATCACGTCTGCGACTGGATCACACGAGTGCGTGGTGCAAGACGTGATACATATATGTACGCGATTCGCGCCAACACTCGTCTCAACAGTTCCAAGGCTGGGTTGATAGCTTCGCTTTTCTTGAGTTTGATTATATTTTATCGTATTTTCTGCATTTGCTGCAAATGCAACTATACTTAAACAGTTCATCGCGAGCGTCAGCTACTTTAAATAAAGCCGTGTGCGTAAACACGTGAGCAAGTAAAAAGTCATGCCAATGGACCTTGACGGCTCGGCGCGCGAGTCAATGACCGATCGATAAGATATATTGCTCATGGAACACTACATCAAATTTAACAAAAACATGTGTATTCTAGTACCTGCCCCATTACACACCATTAATTATACCCACCCACAAGTTTCAAACAAACAATGGACAGTTTTCAAATTCAATTGCCACTTCCATTTGTTTAATTTTATTATCATTTTTAGTAAATACCAAAATATAAAATAAAGGTTATTTTATTTTCATATGAAAATCAGAACATACAGGCTTCCCAGCAAAATTGGATTTAGTATGATGTTGATAACAATGTCTAAACAAAGTTGCGACTGCTGTCAGAAGTCGAAATTCTCGGTGGCGTTTGAGATTAAGGATGAGTTATTACAGGTGTTGTATGAATGTTATAACAAGTAATCGGTTGGCTCGTGATTGTATAAGTGTAAAGTTATTTTGGATCGAACGTGTCCAAGTCTGCGCCAATAAGCGTCATGGTGAGCAAACAATTTGGCGAACGAGCATGTCGATCGAGGAACAGCGAAGCAACTAATGCGTCGTGTCAGCGTGTTAATTAATCAGACGCTGATGATGGACATTGGTATAAATCTTGGTCCCTGCAACAGTTTTGCAATTTTGTGAACGAGAATTGTGAAGAAAAAAAAGAAATACATAAAAAAAAAAAAGGGCAAAAGAACAGAATTAACGATCCTGTGGAAAAGTTTACGAAAACCAATTGTGTTGGAAAACATTGATCAAATATATAATAATGGTGACAAATTTGTAACGATGAATAGACTATTGCGCAAGGACGGAGGGAGAGTGGTGCCCCTTCTCGAGTGACATCCCGCGGGGAAAAGTATCGGGCACATAACCTCAGTAAAAAATAATAAAACTATATTAGCGGAGGGTCGACATAAAACTCGGCTATTCTCGGATAAGTCCGATACCAATCGGTGTCCTCGGCCTGCGGGTGAACGCCCGCTCACTGGGACAGTCGGCCGCTGCCTTAAACTCGAGCTTAATGCATGTACAGCAGGCGCATGTTTTGTGACTAAATGTTTCACCAATTAGTATACGCGATATTCAACGTGACAGAATCAAGCGCTTATCATAATTGAGATCGATTGAAAACGAGATGAAAACAGAAATCAGTTCTATATCCAAGTTGGACACTGACTTTTATTTTTGCTGAATAAGTATAGAGATGTAAAAATAGTCCAAAGTTGCCAAGCGGTAGCCAGCCAGCGTACTTTTTCAATAAACTCTCATGCCTTGTCAAGGTCCTTCGATCGGATTTAACGTTGAGGTAGTCCCTGACGCACCCTGCGAACCAATGCGCAGGGTTGCAATGAAAACGCGATTTTGTTCGAGGGGAATCACCAAAGTCAGTGGTGCAGATAAGCGCGCGAGAATTCGCGCAAGGACGAAACTTTTGTATTGTTGTGGACGTGTCCTGACGTCAGGGTCAGATTCGATGCCAACTAATATCCAAGAACGACAAAAGAACCAAGACTAGGTTTTTTTATATATACAGTTAGACAAGGTTAATCATGACCTAGCACAAATTCCACAGCGACCGACTTTTCTTTCGCTTTCGGTGCGGAGATGAAAATTCTGGAATTTTATACTTCCAATGTGCAAATCACGAGATTCATTTGATATCAGTTTGCACCGCACAACCAACATGAGTTCAAATTTTTTTTACTTTTCAAAATCTTTCAGAAGGAAACACTTGATTCGACAATAATTTTCTTTGACCAAAAAATTGTTCCTTCTTTCATTGAAGACAAGTTATCCTTTTTTCTTCTTCCATTCTTCAAGAATAATTTTCTTGCACCAAGAAAATTATATTTCTTCAAACAAAAGATATAAAAATATTGGCAATTCTATTTTCTGGTATAACAGCAGATCTGCCCATAAATAAACGGGGAGATGAATAAGTTAATTAGCAAACAAATAAATAAAATGATCGCGGTTGGCTATTTTTGATGGACGTTCCTCGGGTTCTCATATTTTAGTGACAGGAATATTCCGGGGCTATTTTTGAGACACGTGACTCCCCTATGCGCATGCATTAGTGACACAGTATTATCAGCGATATCGCTCTAGGAGCAATGCACTGATGGCCTTTTGCTCTGATACTGATGCATTTGTATAAGTGCATCTGCGTAGAAGAGCGAACTACTATATCCTGACCTGCATCAAACTCAACATATACGATGCTATCAAATCCGTACACGGTCTGCGCATGATTCGAGAACCTTCCACGACCTGGCGCCACCCGTTTCCTACTACCATGGTGCTTGACCGAGCTCAATCTTTTCTTAGAACCTCGTTTAGCTATTCATTCAAATTATTCATCACCAAATGTAAAATCACTTTTATATTTACAATTTCATACCTACACGAAATTAAGATCATCAACACTCTACTCTGAGACGAAAGCTAAAAGTTGTGAGACCGGGTCGCAACAACAAATTTCATTCAAACAAAAATTAAATACATAATTAACAAACAATTTTAATTCTGATGAATTTTTTTTGTGATTTATTTGTACAGTTTTTCCTGTTCATCTTTGTTGCAATTCAAAACCCTGTATTCTGATCTGTAACCATTTTTCATCTCTTTTGAAGTTACAGCTGAAAACAATTGCTAAAAAAAAAAAAAAAATAAATGACCAGCTAGATTGGAATCTGATTAAGAATACCTCTTTGATTTTACAACGACGTGTTCATTTTGTGAAACTGCCAAAGCACCAAACATCTTTTATCAAAACATTTATACAACGTTTAGCTTAGAATAATAGTGCGCATCTTTCAAATTGACGTTAGAATTTTGTGAGAAATCCAAATGAATTCCAACGATGTCGAAACGAAGCCGAATTTTCATGGATTTGGAAAAGTTCATTTTTGTCTGCGCGTGAAATTCGTCTAACCCTGTACATATACTGGGACACGTTGGTACGTCATTCGCTCGTCATCAGAGAAAAGCCCAGTTTCAATGGCTTGATTGTAGGCATTAAATTAAAATGATTCGTTTCCGTGCTAGTCGGTTGTCACTCGGGAAGCTTCCGAGGTCGTGCGTGCGGGTACTTAACGCACCTACGATAAAAAAGAATGTTCAACGCGGTTGGGCATCGGTGATTGATACCCGAACGCGCAGATGCAAACGAGAGGAAGTAAGAGTAAATAAGCGCGCCACACGGTAAAGCGCGATACGAGCTATATTTATCGAATTTTCATCCAAGTTGCCCCAGGTCCGGGACACTGCATAGTACATGCATACCTCGTACGCCTCGTACTTTGCCAGACACGTTGCGCAATGCGCAAACGCCGCGCCGCTCATTTATCCTAACTTCAACTGTTCCAAAACAGGCGACTCTTCGCTGATATTGTTTCATATAAAAATTGTTCAAAGGAATTCACATGTTTAATTTCGTTTAAACTTTGAAAGAAAAATTAAGATTTGCAATTATAAACAACAAGTGAACTAATTTTGTGAAAAGTGTCTAACCCAAAGTTGGTTCTTAGATTTTGTATGGGCTTATTGTGATCGATAAATTTCAATTATTTCAAACTTTGAACCGAACATTTATATTTCTGTGAGGTTAATCGAATTAATGAATTTATTATAAATTAATTGTTTACATAAGTGATACACTTTGCATCGGTTAATTGAGTTTTTATTATCGTATGTCTTTCACAATTGTTATTAAGTTTTAATTTTAACGCAAGAAATATTCATAACTATATTTAGGACAAGTGAATGAACTCGTAAAGGATGCATTTTCGTTTGCGCTTCGACCTAATTTTCTTGAAAGATAAACGTTTAATTGTATTTTTTTTCTCGACGCTTTTTCATTGGTTTACTGAAATATATATATATTAATCTTATCAGTTTTAAAAAAAATTAACCAAAATTAAAATGTTAAACATTTGTATCTATTTTTCAGCGTAATGGTCGTTTGAGCAATTTAAAATTTTCTTCGCTGTTCTGAGAGGGCAAAAAAGAAGCACCTGTCAGTAGAACGATGCTCTGCCGTGAACCCGGTCACGATTTTGCGCGACAAAATCGCATGTCAAGCGCGTCAAGTGCAACGATGCAATCACTGTCAATATGTACTGGTTGCTTTGTCGCCAGTTGATATAGAAACTAAGGGCGATCTTGCTAATTATTTGCTCGCTGAATGATTGATTACAATTCTCAGACCGTTTACTTAACGGTGTCGCATAATCGCGTGTCAAAAATTTTTTTTCCCCAATCCAACAAATTACATTTAACTCACATTCTAAAATGCTAATTGATTACAGCTTGTTGAAGCAATTGTGACACCTTCGGTTAAATTGTGTTACTGGAAATAATTTTATACTTTTCAAACTAAGAGAAAAAAAAATTTAATTTGTAACAATAAAAATCACTCAAGTTCATTATTTTTTTTTCTTTTTTCCTTTAATTTTTTCCACAGTTTATGTCACGATTTTTTTGTTTCATTAGGAAAAAAAACAACCTAAGGTGTAATTGAAGAAAAAAAATCTAGAAAAAAAAAATCTAGAAAAAAAAAACACAAAAATATAAGATACACGTTCGGTGTTACGAAAGTAACAAGAGAAGTGTGCAATAATAAACTGCCAGAGCGAGTTATCAGTAGCATTTAACTGGCATTTAGATAATCTTTAATAGTTGTTCGGTCGTCAAGATGTATGATAAATAGATTATTACGCGCTGTAAACGAGTATCGAAGGAAAACTTTTCTTTTCGGGAGGTCGAAAGGTTTTTTTTTTTTTTTTCATAAAAAAAAGAGAGGTCGCTTTGAGAGAGCATATACTGGAGAGTCATTAACTCGGTCGTATGACGATATTATGTCAGGTCAGGAACCAATTGGAATATCTAGTTCAAATGTATAACCCATTTGAATGTAACTACTGACTTCAGGGATAATAGAAATTACCCGAGACGAGAGATCGAAAATAAAATAGCACGAATTGTTTTTAATTTAAAATTGTCTATTCAATTAAACCGAAAGGTCACTTGGATTTACGAATGCGATGGCAAAATCAATACGCAACAAAAAATTTTTCGTCTCACACAATTTGATTCAACATCTCGTTCGATTTGAGACAAACGAGATAATAATTTTATCCTTTTTTGGAGTAGGAGTCGTATGCACTGAAGAAAAACCAATTAAAATGCATGGGATTTCGTGTAGGTGTGGAGAACACAGAGCGCAAGTTATGCAACGTTATGTGGATTCGGGCAGAGGTCATCGGATGTCGGACAGCCTACCGAACAGTCGACACTGAGTGAACTAATAGAAGCAAAGGGGTGAAGGATACTCAAGAATTGTGCCAGGGTCCTTTGCGGGAGCGTGAAACCAATTCCCTGAAAATACCAATTTCCTATGTATCACATTCGACGAATAGACTTTCGTTAACTTTTCTCGACGAGCTATGCAGTTTTTTTACCTCTCTTTTTATTTCTTTCTCTCTCTCTCTCTCTCTCTCTCTCTCTCTCTCTCTCTCTCTCTATTAAGTGCATCGAACTGTATGATTAATCTCAAATCTCGTGTCATACATTCTACCATCCTAATTTTTTGCAACAAAATCTTTTTCATTGTTTGTTTTCTTATTTTGCTTTTCCTCGTGTTTTCTTTTTTGAACAATTTATTGTATCTCAGAGACTTGTAAATCAGATCCGAGAATGCCGTAACAAAGTTCGTCATGCTCGAAATAATTTAGTGATAACTAACAGTTTATGCAAATCACGTAAAGTAATGGCAATCTCACTTAAAAGGTGAGAATTCCGATCGGGCGACACGTTAATTTATTTGCATATTTCTTATACCAGCGTTTAACGAACGTTGCACAACTCATAAATAAAATGACAAAACAATAATATTGTCAGAAGGTTTATAACGACGATTGGATTTATGTTTTAGCTGGATGTCTAGCCGGAAAATGCTCTTTTATTCCCCCGATGGTTTTGCGCGAACTCTAAGAATTGACGCCAACGAACACATTTTATAATTAAAATCAAAATGGTTTGATTCCATCACGAGAGGATACGACAGTTCCTGAATTTATTTTTGCAAACCAAAATATTGAGTTTCAAATATTCAAAGAAATTGAAAACGAGCGAGAAGAAGAGGAGAAACTGGAACCAAAAAAAAAAAAAAAAAAAGAGGGAGAGGGCAAGTAGGGCATAAAATTTCGTACAATATCGAAATGATGGGCGAACAAAAGGTTATCTTCCAATTTAATCTGTATATGACGCAAAACGTAATTGGACGCGCGTAGGAAACCATGTAAATCGTATTGCTAGTTTTTTTTTCTGACTGGTGTTTAGTACAGTCGTGAGGTGTTCGAGGGTTCGACCTCGGCGGGCCATCGGCCTGGCACGCTGTGACCTCCCTCGATCTAGGGCGCTGCAACCGTGCTCTGACGTCATCATCCTCGTCTCACTCACTCCACAAGTTAAGTCGATCTGCGGTGCATTCGAGCGCACAATACATGCTTTCCTAAATGTGATAGAGGTTTCAAAGAATCCTACATTCGGTTATGATTAGAGGGTCAGGTCTAATTTTTGACACCCCTTTACCGATCCTCTTACAACAAAAATTGTTCAAATTTCGTAGCACAATACAAAAGGGATTTTCGTCTTTTTGTTTTATTTTTTTTTTTCTGTTCATACCATTTCCAACAAACACTCATCTCTTAGCTTGTCCTTTGAATATTTGCAGAACAAAACTTGCGTCGGTGTGATTTAAAAGATGAAAATCTGGTTGATTAATCTTTTTGGGTTCAACGACGAAACAAGTTTTCGCGATTGTCACGAGTATAAAAAAATATAGTGCGAGGAGTCACCTAACCACCGACACAATAAGATAACAAAAATGTAGTTTACAATATATGGCACATCCAGCGCGCACGGCCTTCTGTCTGAATTTAGAGCACGATATGTCTCTTTGAATTTTCGAGGGGTTGAATTATAAATCCGCTCGTATCCTGAATAAAACGGTCGGGAATTAGTTTACCTTTTACTTTTATATTTCGCGACCTTTTTTTCCATACTTTGATTAAGATTTTCAACTGTGAGAAAAAAAAGAGCTCTTCGGCTTTGTTTTGTTTTTTTTTTTGTTGTTGTTTTGTTTTTTTTTTTTTTCGTAATTGCACTGAGAGCAAAATAAAAGCATCGAGGAACGATCGAGCGAACAATGCTTTCCCCGACTCGACGTGTTTGCGAATCCGTTTCTTTTGATTGCACCGGAGCTGTTGATGGCAGATCAATATTGTTATTTTTTTATGGGTTATGTAAACATCAATATTTACATCGAATAAAAGGCATATCAAATTTTCCAATGCGCTTTATCGAAAAGCTCTCGTCACATCTCGCAGCTCGGAAATTATCATGCTGATCTTGCGTTCCAGCTGGATCTCGCGTATCCAATCGCGGACGTTCGATCAATTAATTACATTTCCGTTAATCGATCTTGGGCTGCGTGTTCGGTAACTTTCGCAAGACGAAATAACATTGTTCTTACGGAGACATATCAGCGGCCGACGAAGAAGGCCGCGTTCGAATAAATTATTGCGCGGCAAGGATTGCTGAGCGACGTGTGGGCGTAAGCAGGTGTGAATGCTCCTTAAGGACAGTAGCTCGCGAGAGGTAGGTAGAGTAGCTCACCCCGTCCTCGATGGTTCGTCAGCCGCGTGGCCTTGCAAAATCAGGGCGTTTTATATTGAACCGAGACAATTGTTACGAGAAAAAGCTCGTTGATGGGTTGATTTCTCAAATTATTTAAAAACATTTTTCTTTTCCCAACATATTATGAACAATCCATTTTGAGCATCCCTTTTTTTAATTTCTCCAATTGTTTTGTTTTTCAAACAAAGAAAAATTTCACCAAACAAAAATGTTAAATTATGCATTGTTCAGCATTGTTTACAACATTTCCTTTTGATGAATTAGTGTTAGTTGTTGAATTTCAGATGGCGATTTAATTCTGATAGTATAGTTGAATGATCCAAAAGTGGGGAGGAAGAAAGTAAATCGGATTACAGCTGAGGGAAACGGTCGCTTTTTTTTCTCTCTCCCTATGATGATACGTGTGTGCACGTTGCGAGTGCGTTGCTCGGCCCGTATGTGCACATACCGGAGCGCAATGCACTTTTCGCGAGGCCTTGTACGTACCGGGGCTCTCATCTTTGTCTCTGTCGCTCATTGGCCGAGATTGCAGATTCGTCGTGTGAGAAGAGAAAAAAAATGACTGTTTTTTTTTCGTTGCATTCGCAGAGATGATCTGACGCCTACAACGCTCGCACACTAATTGTTCATCGACAGGTCACAACGGTTTCCTAACTGTTTCGTCGCAATGATTGTGTGGATTGAAAAGGAAAAATTCATCTGTCATTTGAATTGTCAATTTAAATTAAACTGAAAGTCGATAGATCAATTGTTCAACTGGACCTTGGAGACGAATTATAATTGGTGGAGCATTTGGCTCGCAATAATTGTCAAGGGAATGAATAACGTTATATATGTTTTCAACATAATGAGCTTAATAATCAAACATAATAATGCAATTGATAATCGGTCAAGAACGTCGAATGCAACAGCTCGAATATGCGTCATAGTTTCATCACAAGTGCTCTCGACTTAATAAGTAACATAATCATTATATTTTAATGCTTATCTTTTCTTTAGGAATATAAAATTTTTGACACTCAATAAAGCCAGCAGGATTGCACATCGCTATTATGTTTGAATTTTGAATTCAGCCATTATTGTAACAGTTTTTTTTTTATAACTTTGTTAACAGTTCATTTATGATTAATTAAATTTTCAGATCCGATCGAATATCAAATGCGATGTATGAACAACTTTTGTCGAACATTACGCCGGTCAGTGCACCGTTTATTAATGCCTTGATTGTAGATTTAAGAGAAAGCTTTTTTTAGAGTGGAATATTTTTATTTTCCAATAAAATTCAATTTCTATACATAATCCAATTTTTGTTTCACTCTCCGGAAAGTGTATAAATCAAAATAACCTATTCTTTTTTTATGATTTCTCTATTTCATTCAGCACTTGTTAAATCAAAAAAAGGACTATTTATAAAATTGGATTAAAAGATTAAAATAATTAACGTTTAAGTTCTCTTGGGATGATGATCAGGGATTTATCGGTAACTTATAAATCTGATCCAAATGAGGAACAAAAGGTCCTTCATGCCTCCTTTGTGCCTTGACAGTTAATACGATCAATCGAAAAAGTTTTATTTATCTTTTCCTTGAGATGAAATTTCTCGTCCAAGTCTAAAGTGCATGCACGACATGTCAGCCTATGCAAATCGGCGCGCTCAATACACTCGCTGTTTCGATGTGTGTCTGCATGTCTAAGTACGCGAGAGCGCGCTCAAAAGTGCCCATCTGAAACGGACTCGGCCGTTGCCCCAAGGCAGGCATATTTTGATTCGTGCTCTTATGAAATAAGTTCACATGTTATCGTCGATACCATTGTTTCTATCGTTTCGAGAGCGTGGGATCTAACGAATATTCGAAAGGATCGCTTATTATCTGAGCTTTGAACGTTTCCTCGTATTATTAAGTATCGTCAGCGGAATAAAAATAAAACCCAACAAGTCAAGTTGAACAATTATTCTCTTACATATAACTGTGACATTTTTGCGTAACGCAATGTCAGTGAAATGAGCATAAAAAGAAAGCATATGGCTTGAAAGGCATCATATGAAATTAAACTCTTTTTATTTCCATTCATTTTCGAGAACACAATTTCGAAACAAAAAATATCGTTGCAAAAATATATAACTTTTTTCAATTTGGTGGGCAACAATAACTTTTATTTTGTTTGTTTCAGTTTTTCAAATACTGCGAAACCGAAACATTTTTTTTTTTTCTTCCAAATGACATTAGCGTTAGAAAGCCCAAGGATAAGCCGCCCACAAGTCGCGTTCGAGCGACCGAACAAAACGAACGTTCATTTATAATCGCGCGATGTGTCTTATGAAATTCATTAATGGTTGAATGCGTAAGACAGCCAGGTCGTGCAGGGCATTATCAGATGCAAGAGAAAAATTATACCTTTGGTCTGCGTTATGCTGATATCTGGCTCGACTGTTTATCTCACTCGAATTATGGCACGATCGGTACATTATACTGGCTCTCGCATTATATGCCGAGTCATAAGAGATTGCTTTACGCAACGCGACGGCCAATGAACCCTCCAGTTCTCAATCAGAACCGACCGACAATCATTTCGAGCTGATTGTCGCATAAACATTTATTCCCTCAGCGTCAAAAAAAGAAAAAGAAAAAACTCTTTCGCTGGGAGCAACACAACTGGGTCACTGCTTCACGCATTATCTTTGTTTGTTCATCAACGTATACGAACGCTCACTTTCGACAAAATATAACACACATTCTGTGATAGTCGCTATGCTCGTGTGAAAATAAAAATCTAACTAACGGCGTTGCCCACCCCACTTTTGACACCATTATTTAGTCATTATGCTTAACATGAATTATCCACACCGATCGCGGCAGACGGCGCTGATGTGCGACAAAATAATCCCGAGTAAAATTCCAACCGAGGGGTTGTTTTGTTGCCGCCGGGGACAAAATTTTGCAGCCGGGAAAACTAGTTTTCGCGGTGTAGGTTGGGTTTATTTATGATCAAGGACTTTGTTTATCTTCATTCGAGAAGGTAATGAGCGACACGTCGTTACGTAACGAAAAAACAAAACGCCATTAGTCATCAAAGTAGTTGGGTGCCATCACGGCGTGTCCCACGATGACGCGACAATTACGAAAATGTGTCTTGACAAGAAAAGATGACACATTTTTCAAGGGTTCCGCGACTATTAAAACAATCTTGTTGCCAGAAGCTTTCTTTTGTCTGTTTCTTAATGTTGACTAGCAAGCCTTTTTTTTACTTAAACCATAAGACTTGTATAGCAAAAGAACATTGTATTAAATTGAAACTGCAACAATTGAAGAAATATAATAAAGACGTTTTATTAACCTTTTGAAATGTGTTCTTTAAGAACCTGTTGCTCGTTTGTTATCAACTGGTATTTATCATTTTAAAAAGTCTAACAGCATTAAAAATAAGTGTTAACAAATTTTCGCATCAAGTTTGTGTGAAAATGCTTTTGTGACATCAAATGTCCCAGGGTGAAAAACAAGCCTCTATGAATAACCAGAGAGCTGGCAGATGCGTCGCATGTTATGATTATATTTCGATTTTACGACGATCCAGTAAAATGGACAGTTGAGTGTTGCACATTAGAATCGCCACTAATATCTGCATTAATGTTGAGAAGGGAATGTGGCAGAGCGATGTCGCGAGGTCGTTGCCTCAGAGCGGCGTTTGTAGGACACTTTCAGCTTCTGACGTATATAATACGACCGATCAAGTTGTCGAGCCAAAGAACGCACAACGATGACGAGTTCGAAAGTGAGAACAAACACAGCCTAGACAATACTTTCATTTTTCAGTTGGCACGCGAGTATCCAGGTAGAGATAGTCGCAATAATGGACACGTTGCCACGGAATTGTTACATGGCTGTGCGCAGCGGCACCACCGAGCGCATACCACTATGCATGAGGTTGATTCAAGTAAATGCCTGCAATTCCATCGGTACACATTTTTAATGCAAAAGCTCGTTAGAACAATGCTCTCGCCCCCCAAGTGCTAGACGCTTCTATTATTAGAAGCGCGTCTCGTTATAATGGTGGAATCCAAGGGAACCAAGAAAGAGAACTCCAACATCCCAAAAAACTTTCTTTGATCTACCTGAGAAAAAAATCAATCCAAATGGTTTGGAGCATCGAAATATCATCGCATAACGAGCCGCTGGCTCGTTACCAAACGATAGTTTGTGTAACAAGCTGCACTTTAATTATGACGATTTCTATTTCAGGTTTTTAAGGCGCTCTCTTTGCTCGCGTTCTGTCGAACAAAAAAAACTTATTTTTCCGGTTCGACCTCTGAGACAATCGATAACACTCTTTCACCCCGGTTGGCGGAAAAATTTCGTGCGAGCGCCGCTGTTGTAACGAGCAAACGAGTTTTCCCTTTTAAATGTCGAGGGAGTGGTTGGGTGTTGACAATACCGCGAGCCATGAATTCGCCATTCCATTAATCACAATGTTACTATCAAAGTAGCATGTTCCCGCGAAAACGCTACTGCGTGGGAGAGCGCGAGGAGACGGTGCAAGATCGAGCGAAGGGAAGATGGCGCAGCGAAGGCACACAGCCTGGACAACATCTGACCTGGGTTCAACGTCCTTCAGAGAGAGTGCGAACTCGCTTGAACCAGGCTACGTGAGAAACCGAGCTCTCCTCAATCCGTTCAAGGGGAGTGAAAAATGCCACTCCAATACAATCCGCATTGCATTACGGGGAATTGGCACAAGCGCCATTTTCGACACTTGACTAGTAATGCACTTCATCCCACAGTCTCTATACTCAATTCAATAAATAAATCACTTACAACCTAATTAAACCCATCTTTTTATATCACCCCTAGTCATAATCTTTTTACAATTTTTCTCCCTCGGACAAGAAAAGAAAATTCACTCCCGAGGAAGGCAATTTTGATGATGCAGTTCTTTCTAGTTCACATCCATCTTTGTATCATCCGAACTGTGATCTTGTTTCAATGTTTTTCTTTTCAATTTCAAGCTTGTACAAACTTGTCTCCCTAGAGTGAATAAAATAAATTTTATCGGTTTATTTCCCTTGAGAGGGAAATGGTGATTTTGAACCCGAGCGCGTGGAAAGGTGTATCAAAATTGGAGTGAGTGAAAATGTTATCGCATGAGCTATTGGTTCAGACACACACGCATATATGCCACCTAATTCTGTCCCATATGACACACATGAATCCGTACTTGCAATGGATGCAGCACGTACACACATTCGAGGCGCTGACAATGGTGCTGTGTAGTGGTACACCGCATGTCCGTGCGGCGGCCTAGATTCTCGCGAGTTCAACAATCGCTATCGAGGTGACTGCTGCTCATTCGTTCGTTCGCGCATTCGCTCGCTTACCTAATGCAACAACCGACTTTGTGTTCCCATCGCGAACACTTCGGGTCCGCAGAATGCAGCCGAGCTTGCTAGACGAAATGATCAGCTCGAATCAGCCGATCAGATTTCGATACCATCGAAAATAAATGTTTCCCGTTGAACAATTCTCAGGAGTACGCGATAAATAACAACTTTCAGCCACCTTTCAGGTTAATGACTTTCGATTTTGTTTCTGCTCGCCTCGATTGTTTTATTAATTTCGTTCTTATTTCATCAGTTTTTTTTTGTTCTTTTTTTATTCATCTTGCATTTAATCGATTTTTTTTAACTGTTTTTTGTTCATTTTTCTGTTTTCCAGTTCTGGTTTTTTTAGAAAATTTTAGAAAATGTACTCGAGGTCGTATCATGAAAATAGATAAATTGTTGCTGTTCGATATACGCGATGATAAGTGTTTATAGTTGATAATTTTCGAAAAGTTTATTTAACTGGAAATTCGATCAAAAATGAATCATTTGTGTATTTGTGTTCGAACTTTTGGTGACACCAAAAGTGCGATTATGTATTGTTCAATTGGATGGCAATCTGCTTTATGATCGATTGATAAATATTATTCATTTTAAGTGCGTTTAAAATTAGAGTTATCAATTTATTGTCTAACGATGCTGAATTAACGCTGTTCAACATTCACTCTTAATAATCTTACTCTTGAACCAAGTAATCGAAATTTTGATTATTTTGGTTTTAACCCGACAATAATTTTATTAGATCAAACAACTTTGTTCTCTCATTCGGGGCGGTTTTTCTTCCTTTAAGAATATCAATTACTTATTATTAAATGATAAGTAAATCAATTTTCAATTTTTTTTTTTTCATTTTGTAGGACAATCACAAAATTGTATTTATTTTCTCTACAAAGACTTTCAACTTTATTTTTGTTAATTTTTAAATAGACTTTTCAAGTAAACGAGTTTGTTTGCGAGCAAGTTTTTCAGTTATTTTTGTTGACAAATTAAAATAAAATTTAGCGAAACTTTTGGTCCTTGAAATAAGCGGGTTAAAATCAGATTGCTATCGACGATTCACGCAATGTACGAAAACGACAAGTAATACTTTCATGCTGTGATTAAGAATTTTCTGGAAAGTAACGTGCGATGGAGAACAGCTCGATTGCTTAATGTTGATCAAGTCGCGCGGCAAACAGTGCACCGACCGTGCGAGGACACATTCGTAACGCTACCTTGTGTGTATGTACGTGAAAATATGAATATCAGCACACCTATGCCTTTGCTTGTTACTTTTACTTTCTTAATATCGAATCGATAATAAACTATTCAGATCAATGCACTCCCATAGTTAAAAATAAATGTTATCAATAAATCATTATTAAAAAAAAAATCACAAAAAAATAATATCAATACGAAATTTCACACGAAGTGAAAAATGAAAAAAAAAACTTTCTTGCTGAAAAAAAGGTGAGAAAAAAAGTGGTTTGATAAAAAAAAAGTCCAAAAAGAAAATCAGATATGAAAAATATGTCAGAAAAAATTGTCTTTTTTTTCCGGGGTTAACAATTTGATTAGTAACACAAATTTTAAAAGACAAACAACCGCGTGAATTAATAACCGTTTTGTTTTTGAAAGCAAAGCGTTCAGCAGCGATAAAAATTATCCAAATAAAAATGTATTATTGACACGGGAAAACATATGTCAAGATCGATCAGTTGCAAGGGGGCTTTGACAGATAAACGTCAATCGGTAAGTGACCCCCGAACGCCCGAAGGCCGTTCGCGTGCGCGTTTACAACAAAACAACCGACAACAAAATGTGTGCAATCGAAATATCGTGACACATTTAATCGTCTCTTTACCTGTTGGCCGAGTTTCAATAATACACAAACGCATTACCTGAGTGCCCGTTTGAAAACAAAACAAAAAATAAAGCAGTTCTTTAAAACTATTAATTTGGATTCTAAATACCACCCACAGTCGAGCGCGATAATGATTCCGATTGCAAAGTTCAAACAGATTATTGAAGGCAACAAACAATCTGCGAGAGCTCTTTTTTGTTTGTCCGACAAATTTTATCACTCCATTTATGTTTCAAACATTTGATAATATAAACCAATCGTGGCTGGTGTTATATAGGGAAAACGTTTTTCTCGTCGTGCGAAAAACGTTTTCACAGGGATTAGGTTGAGCGAGATTCTGAAAACAAAGGAGACGCGCGCGGCCGGGGTGAAATCGACAAAATAGAGGTAAGCATGTTAAATGAGGCGTGTGCATCAGGTAAAAAAAGGAATCTCTCACTCGCGATTTCATCGTCTAGAAAGTCGTAAAACGCGATTCCATTCGAACGAAAGTAAAACGACTCCGTGATGCTGAGAGTCACTGGCTAGTGTGTAATAGTTTCGATCGAAAGGAGGTCACGGAGTGACTGAACTTTGCGTTCGTTGGTGTGCGTTGCGTGCATGCGAGTATAGTCTTCGTAACGCGTTTTACTGTTACCCATACAGTCGCGCACGTTTGTACGAATGTGCCACACACGCGTGCGCACACAAATTCGCCACAAAAGCTCTCCATCTCTCTCTTTCTTTCTCGCTCTCTCGTCCCAGGCCCTATGCGAAGGACGTAATTGCATCCAAACAACCCACCGCGATTCAATTTCGTATATTATAATGAGCCGAGATATAAAGCGTTTCAAATCGTCAACCCCTCTCCCTCTCCCTCTCTCTCCCCCTCTCTCTCTCTCTCTCGCTCTCTCTCGCTCTCTCTCTCTCTCTCTCTCTCTCTCTCTCTCTCTCTCTCTCTCTCTCTCTCTCTCTCTTGTATATCTCAATAATTCAACTTTCCGGATCGAGAATACAAAAAAAATCTCTTTTGACACGGTGAATTTGATTTAACTTTTGTTTAATTAGATTTAATTGACTCAATTGAAAGTCATGCCTAATTAATTATAGCATTTTATCGAAATTGAATTATAATTCTCAATGATAAGTTCAGTATTTAAAAACTAGTCGCTGAAATAATAATAATCAAATTGTTCCCAATTCAGGCTCTTAACCTCTAAATCGCGCAGACTCCGCAGACTCCCCCGCCCCGATGTATATTTAATACTGTTATAGAAATTTAACCGACTAACAAGTTAGCGCTTGTTTGTAAAAACCTGAAAAAAAAACACAATTGAGAAGCAATCAATAATATTCACATTAACATTTTTTTTTCTTCGCATCACACGATTAACAACAGTTACCGTTTTGGGAACAAAAATGTTACATCTTTTCTCATCGTTCACTTTTTCTGACGTCGTGTTTTCTTTTCCTAATGTTTCAATCACTTTTATAACTTTCTGCTTGGAAATTGCATGAATGCCGGAGTTTTACTTTCACGGATTGTTCTTACACGCGGGATTGGAAGGTGTGACATAAAAATATAGACATCGAAAATAAAAGCAGCAAATTAGAAATTGCGGTTTGTAAACGAGTCATCGGAAGAAAGTGAAACCATTAATGTACCGGGCCGATGGGGCCTCCAGGTCAAGCGGAGAGTCGTTGCATCACAATTCGTGGCAACATTCTTATGTAATGCTCGAGGCTACTATACATTTATATATCTTTGGAGTAACTTTTTTTTTGGGTGCTGAGTGACTAATAGCTTGTACACAAATTGGTTCTTGATTAATCATCCGGGCAGCCTGTTTGTTTGATCTAAAAGGTGTTAAATTGTATTTGATTGATTATAATTTAATTGCACGTTTTAGAGGAGTTGAAAAGAATCATTTGAAAATCAATGATTCATAAAGTCCGATCGATCAATCTGTTTTGATTAAACTTTCGAAGGGCGGGTTCCGAATTGTATCACTGGAATTGATGGAGGGTGAACTGATTTTTTTTTTTTTTTTTTTTTTTCAGTAATATATTTCCCTTTTAAAAAATGAAAAAAAAAATAAATAAAACAATTAAAATTGTGTTCAGTTTATTTAAAAGCGAAATGTTGTGTTTGAAAAAGTAAGATTCAATTTTTAGGATCGACTAGAGATGACTTTTCGTATTGAATCTTCTAGATTTAGACTTCAATTATCGGCGAATACAATTTTATTGATTGTTCTGCATGTGCGCGCATTGCAGACGGCTTTCGTACCGAGTGGGTTAATGAATATAGTAGGTGGCAGTACGAGTCGAGGATCTATTACTCGGATTATAACTACGAGATAGAAGTTTACGACATAACCGACCGACGAGGCGTTCTCGCGATTGTACTGTGTCTGACATCTTGCGGTTAGTCGCGAAATAACTTTGCGAATTCGCAATACTGATGTTTCCACGTGCGAATTTTCATTTGCCTTGAATTCGTAACTGTTTCAAATTTCAATGTCAGATCTGATAACATTTTCTGTACCAAAAATTTTGCAAAAATTATTGTTTTAAGTTTTTAAAATATTTATTGCGTCTTTTGACAAAAGATTTTTTTTTTTTTTTTTTTTGAGGAATTGCTATTGAACGAACACAAAAGAAACCTTTCCTAGTCAAAAGAAACCGAGTGAAATAAAAGAAAACTGAAAGTGGAAAAGGACAGGTTGACAGCAGCAGGTCAAAGTTTTCAGTTCTCGGTTGGTTGCACAATGGAGTTGGGGCTCCCGATACAAATTGACGGCTAATATAGATCAATTAGTACCAAAAATAATTGAAGATTATATGCAGTACCAAAATTTTTTGACTGACCCTTGACTTCAATTTGAAACAAACAATTTTTGTTTTAATGGCCAACAGAATTAATATTATCTTTGAAAACTTACACTTGTCCACATAAAGAAAGAGTTTCGTAATTGAACGTACCTGCAACAGACAAAAAAAAAGAAATCGTTAGTTCATTGTTATAAGAAAATATTTTTAAAATACTTCAAGATTAGATTGTGCATTTTGTCAGGACAAAAAACTTTAGAAATGTTTATGGATCATCTAGCTCGCTATTCTTTGTGCTATAAATTTGTGCAATAGAAGTGTCTTTGAAGAATTTCCCGACACCCTTTGGTTGTCCCTGACCGTGGATGCACGCTCTTGCAATATCGTAGGGTTACTGACCGGGCGTCCACCCCATGCACTTAAATACTTAGAACATCAGCCGTGCAGTCGACTCGCTGCTGGAAGCAGCAGATGCGCGTTACTAATTCAATGTAACGCTATGCTATCATCTCAGCAACGAAATCTTAACGTATGCCTACATCCTCTGTTGACACAGAGAAATGTTAGCAAAGTGTCAAACTTATGCAAAACCAAATTATGATACAATCCAAAATAAAAACTTCATTCGTACCGTCTAATTAGATTTCACAAATTCCATTTCACAATAGCAATTATGTATTTGAAAACTGCACGAAATAATCGTCACGAAAATTTCATCGGATTTTCAACTTTCACTAACGAACTGTCGCTTCCCACGCAAATTGTTTGACATTTTCAAAATGACTTGCTTGGTCGCAAAAAATGAATCTAAAATTGGTCAGAGAGAAAGGAAATTTGATCGAGCAAAGAAGCTACAAATTAATTTTGCATCGCACGAGAATTGAAGAGGCAGAAAAAACGGCAGTATCTCCCAGCCAAGTATATTAAACAAATTATCTGAGTCTTGGCAGTGTCTTTTTATTCTGGAACAACAAATTTCACTTTCTGACCTATAAAAAAATCTAAAAAAAATCTAAAATTTTTTCAAATTTATCACAATTTATCGAATGTTAACAATTTTTTGAATTATAGCAATTTCGAAATTTTTCAATTTATAATTCGGTTGAAGAAGTATTAAAGTGACTTTACTTTTGTTTTGTATTTTTGATATTAATGCATATTCCGTAGTTGAAACTTAATTTTCGATTTCTGAAATCATTAAGCGCCTTACATGTTTTTTTCACTTGACCGTGCTTTTCAGTTTTACTGAATGTTTAAATATTTTTTCAGAGAAACACTCGCGATCAAAACGTCTTCTCTTTTACGCACACGTGTCTGCATCTCTCATAAACCCCAAAGACCTTCACCCTGTTTAGCCTTCACCTAGCTCATCAGATTTCAGGACTGCGTATAAACTTGCTAACTCAGACACTGATCTCTAAACATTATCGTTCATTGTTAAGGTTTTTCTAACTACTGACACAAGCCAAATCATGTTTTATCCCAACTCATCTCCATCTTGGTAATGAAATTAATTGATCTCAGAATAATATTCACAATAAAAATTAAAACAAAATTAAACAACAATTTTACCGAACAAAAAGTTGTACCTTTTTTTTGTAACAAAAACTGTTCTTTAATTTAATCCGTTGAGCATATAATTGAAGCCCCGAAATTATCACGGAGAAAAAAAATTGGATTTTTTCCTTCCCTCCGTTGGGAAAGGTCGGTTCTTATTGCCAGATCTGTTACGATACAGGGATCCGATCATTTATCTAAATCGCATCAGTTTTGACACTCCATCGACTGAAGATAGTCAATTTGAGAGTGGAATAAGAGAACGATCCCTTTTTCTCACTAAGCAAATTCTATTTTAAACTTTTCTGTCTTTCTGTTCTGGGCAGTGATGTTACATAAATCCAAAATCGATCTCTCTGATTTTCCACCTGTTGCCGCGGGTGCTCGAGCAGTAGCAAAATTCGAGCAGTAGTTTCTCTCAGCTATAATACGGTGTTCGTGGCCGTGATAGTAACTGCGCGGGTTAACAGGACGTGCTGCCTAAGTTCGCGACTCTAGACCGAAAGTTTCCGGGGCACGTGCCACTGCCGTTGCCACGGTTACTGCGACCTTGTCCCGCGCAACCATTCCTAGAATCCTCAAAGCCCCGGAGAATTCCTTTTCCGGGTTATATTACAATAAAAAAATATTCTCCAAATCTTTATGGAAGATTAGGCTTAGTGTTCTTTTTTTTTCTTCCTCCACGATGCACAACTCTCACAGTCGCAGAAAACTAATAAACATTTTGATTGCCCTCACAAAAAAAGTCAGTTGGGAAAAGATTTAGAGATCAATTTGCAATAACGATTTCAATCAAACTCGAATTACATCGTACCGATTCGTTTTCTTTTCCTTTATCTGTCGAGTCGTTGAGAAGATTTTCCACGCCTTGTTTATCATCAAGGAGAGAAAAAAAAACGTCCTTACTGGGGGAGGCCCTTAGCCTTGAGAAGACCTAAGGGTATCTCTCCATCATAGATGCTTTCACTTTCGAAACAAAGGCGCGTCTAATTCGATCGCGATGATCCTTTGTTCGCAGCCATCTTTTGTGGCAGCCACGGCGTTTTGGGCGGTCTTTGTCTTAAACGTGGCAACAGGTGTGACGAGACACGCTTTGTTAAAAATAGCACAGTCATTTGTGTGAAATAGATGTTACGAAATTCAACCCCAGAGCATAGTTTGCAGTGACACTGATGTGAGGACACGAAAATTGACGGCGCAAAAGATGGGCTGATTAGACAAGAGGGGCTTCAGTGTGAAAGTTTCGCATCTAAAAAAAGATGCGAGTAAAACGATGCTCCCTCAAGGTCAAAATAGCCGTGACAATATTTTGCAAACATGTGTCGCCATCTGTTAGAAGGAGAGGATGGCCGACATCTGTTGAAAAGTGAATTCCAGTCGATTTCTGTTGAAAAAAAAAAATAAATAATACCCCAACGAGGCTTCGGCGTTTCAAAGTCATTATTACCCAATTGCTTTGAATAATCTCCCTTTGTTCGACTTTGTAAAAATACCTGCAAGTAGATCGTGCATAACACCCATGACTGTTTCGAGTCAACATTTTGTTGTCATTCAATTGTTCAAATTGATCAATTTCTCAATTAAGATGTTTTATCATTTCATTTTACCTTGTTTTTTTTTATTTTTATCAAGATTAAGACATTATAATTGCCGACAGTGATTTGTCCGGGAAATGAAAATGATTGCCGGAAGTACAGAAGATCGTTCGCATTTGGCCTTTGTCCGGCGCAATGATATGGAGGACAAACGTTGAATGTCAGCCGTGAGTCTCAATGTTGCATTTTATTGATTTCGCGCCATCCGTTGCGTTGCTATAGCTACACCTACACCCGTGATAAGGTACCCTCGGATCTTCAAGCCCCTCTTCGTGCAGCTTTTATGAGGGTTCGCGGCCACGTCCCCGTTTGTATGTGCAGCGCTGTTTGCCCAAAAGACCTTGATCATGAACGAGAGTGCACTCCCTCGTCTTCGATCCAAGTCCATTGTCAAGGCTGCCGCTCTTCCAGTAATGATCCCAGCTCAGACAAATCTTGTCCGCATAAAAAATGACCGAGGCGAAACGTTTCATCTTTTTTTTTTCACAGTGAAGACTTTCAAGGGCAAAAAAGTAATTTTCTTTCCAAGATAAAACCATTTTCTCAGCCGAATAAAAAGGATATGATGAATTGGAAAACGTAATGAATGCAGATGGGTTGATGAATGTATAATGCGACTTGCATAAATAAATACTTTTCGATTTTTTGATCTTGAAAATAATAGATTTTCTTTCTCTCGATTTAATAATAAAAAAAAAGATATTAGATCCAATCTATATAGCGAGGGAAGTTGGCGATGACAGACGACTGCTGACATTTTTGTGCCATTGCTGTGTAGAAATATTTGGCATGATCCAGTGCGCGTTATTGACAAGAAAGTCGAAAGCTGCTTCTGTGGGCGTTGCAAGGGTAGTTTAGCGGCGGTCGTCATGGTAACCCCGAGTGCTTAAAATCGTGCGATGCACCCCCATCGCAGACCTTGAATGAAAGACGAATTTGAAGGACAGAGACCTCCAACAAGAATACACTGATCTCATCTCAAAGCACAAAGTTGCTTGAGATTTTTTTTCGAATACGATTATCAATATCATTTTGTTCCATAACATATTAAAAGTCATTAAAAAAGTGCAATTCCCATCCGTCGAGTTTAGAAATTGTAATAATTACAAAAATGAGAATTTCCAAAGTTAAATTTTAATAGTCCTAAAGAATAAAATGGTAATAAAATAATTGAAAGTGAAATTGCAAAATTGAAATAAATAATGTTTATGTGAAGAAAAATAACATATATGAGATAATAATGGTGATATATTATTTTTTACAGTTGTTAGAGAAACGGTTATAAGATATCCAATCCATCTAATTCCACGCGCTTCCTGACAAACTAATGATTTTAATTGCATCTTAGTGCGTCAATGATCTCAAGACACGGAAAAGTAACGAACTTCTCATGTACCTGTTTTGTCTCGAGCAAAGGCGTGGGATTAATTCAAATATCTCGGCAGCATTTTTTCTTCTCAGTAATTCAACGCTCGCAAATTGTCTCAGTTGTGGATATCGGAAGTGCCTCCTATCATTTATGATCAAAGTCTTGTTATATAAAAAATGTTCGCAGACTTATGAGTTTACAGAATCTAATTTGTTTAATAACTTCGAAGCTAAACCAATTTTATTTTATATTATCATGAAAAAATTTTTTTTTCTTGTCCATTTGCTAATTGTTATTTTAAAACATACCTATATCTTTGTTTGTAATTTTGCAAGCTTTTTGGTATCAAATTTTATAATAATAACATTTAAAACAATAAATTAATGAACATTCAGATTTGATGTGTTCAACGAATGCCAATAAATATGATAAACGCAATAAGAAAACATAAAGCGGCATGGCTTTGATAAAGCGAGCATAATCTAAGCTGGGTTTGAAACGCCGCGAGTGTAGCGCGCTTTATATGTATTAATGGGTCAGTGGCATTTGGCCACGAATGAACAGCAAACCTTGGTCGAGCATTGAACTTTTGCTGCTGCAGTTCTCTCGCGTCGCTTCGCTGCGGTTTATCCCAAGCAGCCGAGTCCCTTTCCACGACTTTTTATGCCACTGGCGTCCCCACCCCGCTTGGTCCGGTGTCTTTTATTTTTCTTTCTGCACACAACTTGTGCTGCGAATCTCGCTTGTCGCAGCGAAGAAAACCACAGATCATCGGACGGGTTAGAGGGTATTAGAGAGCTGGAGATGGTCCATGGGGGAATCGAAAGTGCGATGGAGGAGCGCGCTCCAAGCACTTTGATATCGCATGCCATTGGGTAAAAGGTGAAAAAGTCAGGTTCCATTGCCATCAAAAGTGATATCGAATCTTCCTCTTATTTGCGACAACGAATTAACCCTGGTTAGGGAACGTTACTTTGGCCATTCCATTTTTTTTTATTTTTAACTTGTGCATTTTAAACTTTTTAAAAATATTGATTCAAAAATTGCATAAACAAAAACGATTTTTTGTATGAATATATTCTGTCAATGAATTAGTTTTGTGTGAAAGATAAAAGAAAATGAAATACATTTACTTGAACCGTTAAAATAAACAGTGAATTTAATTTGTGTGTTTGAGTACATATTAAAATAAATAATTAGTAAGTCACTGTTATAAGGTTAGCATAACAAATGCAGTATAGGTGAACTGGTAGGGTTTGCATAAAAATCATTTAGAAACAACTGGGCCACAAGTTGTGTTCCACGATCCGTGGCGTTTTTGTGGCAATACCTTGCACGCATGTTACGCGTCGGCCAAAGACCTTAACACGCGGAACATTGCACCCTTGGCCTTGTTCCAACTACATAGCGTTTCTGTTCGAAACTTCAACGCTCGGTTTTGTTCGTATATTTTGATGTAATGAGCCAGAAAATGATTTTTTTTTCCTTGATCATCATTTTTTGTCAGCTTTTATCATAAAAATAGAACGAACCAAACATTTGAGATCAATTTTTCACTAATTAGAGGGAAAACATAAAAATTGATTATTTATATTTGAGTATGTTTTGATTTGAAAATTGATGTCTCGATGAAAATATAAGCAGGTTACTGGATGTTCAAATCAACTTCTAGTGTGAAATCAATTATTGAAATTGAAAACTATGGAAAATTGAATTCGAAATGGAAATGATTTTGACCAACATCGGGCCAAACATTTTACCTCAAATACAAATAAAATGTTAATTTTTTCACATTCTATCTCACTGAATAAAATAAATTAACATGAAATACAAAATAACACAAAAGAAAATCCAAACAAGCGGAGGAAAATAGTTGACACAGAGAATGTTGGTTTTCGACCGGCAAAAAGTAAAGACACGCAAAGAATCATAAATCTGTTCCAAAAGACGAATAATTGGAAGCGTATAAATAACATTATTGGTTTACTACCGGCGTCGCGCAACGAAAATTGAAATTTACGATCGGCCGGCGTGGTGCGCGCTCCATTCAAAAGGGCCTTGTGGCTCGACAAGGGCACGCGTGACGAAAATGTTCGGTCAGGGCCTTGACACATTGTGTGTTGTTAATTGTAGCAACGTTTTTACCTCCTAATAATCACACTTTTGAAATATTGAACACTCTATTAAAAAGGTGAACGAAAAAATGAGCCGCACTTATTTTCAAAAGCCAATTTTTGTATATTTTCTTCCGTATTTACGTGTTTGGAAACGATGAAAGCTGTTCTGGGAAAATATTTGTTCACGGTTTAAAGCGTCGCAATTTTTCGAAAAATGGTCTCACCAAACGATCCTCCTGATTTTTTTTTTTTTTTTTTTTTTCCGAAACACGTGAAATTGCGTTCAAATTTGTTCAGGATTGTAAAACTTTCAAAAAATTACTGGGCTCATTTTGTTATTTAAATTGGAAAGCAATTTTTTTTCATTCATTTTCACTAACTTCACTTGCACATTAGTTTCACATTTGATCGTGTCTTTTCGTTTTTGAAATGTGCCAAAAAGTGAATTGAAACAGATCCTTGGCACGCTTCTAGTACAAAATAATTGATCAACAAATTTGACATAAATTTTCTATCCAACTGAACAAAACAAGAGAAACAAAATGAAATGAAATTTCCGATACCAAGTTATTCAAAGAACAAAGGATTTTTTTCGCGGGCGATTAATATATTTCGTCCCCTCGATTTATGATATTGGTAGATCGTTCCATCAATTGAAGCGGAAGTCGTTGGCTGCACGCCCGACCGATCCGCTATAATCAGGATGTTCCCAAACGTGGATATCGAATTTTCTTCGAACAATGAGACCAAAATTCAAATCTTTGGGAATGTACAAGCTCGGGGCAACCCTACCGTCAAGCCTTTTTCTCAGCGAACATGACGAGTACAGATTTCTCCACTTTTCTGAGAGAAATGTGGATCAGATTTTGGAGAGTCCTTTGAAAAGTGGCATGAAAACATGAAACGACAGGAAAGGATTTTGTTTATCGATGGGACGTAAAGCAACACTTCGAGGGATCGTTTCCAAGATTTAAAAACTTTCACAGCAGGTATAGCCGCTTGACTCTATGAAAATCGTAACCCACTTTTTGATAATTAAAATGTGACACCGAAAGGGCGCGGGCGTGCTCCGAAAGAGGTTGGACAAACAATGGCTCTAATTCGGGATGCAATAAATTTTGTCATTCAAAATTCATTTCAACTGGCAGCAGCGACGGTCTAAACATGCAACAATGATTACCCAAAAGTGACTCAAAGGAGAGTAATCCGTTACATAATTTAGGACTTTCTTTTACTCACGAGACGAATCTCGCAGACAATGGCGCTGACAGTTGGCCGGAAAAAAGGATATTTGAATAGAGGATCGGTCTAACTCTTGCGTTTGCCAAACTCCAGATAGACATAATGTGGCTACCACTGGGTCCGTTTTCTAATCGACTGATTTCCGATCGCAGATACCTGCCAGGTAATAATACTCCGAGGTCTGCACTCTATTTTCCCGTCAACTTTTTGAATCCTTTCGTAAATCTGTCTCAAAGGATTCGGTCCAGCTTTTACTTTTTCTCTTGTCGAACGGACGCTGCCTACTGTGAAAAGTACAAAATAACCTGCGAAATTTCACGTTATACATACGACATTGGACCTACAAAGAAACCCATTCGAACTTCCTCGAATTCAATTTTGCACACTTTCTTTAAAGATGACATTTGTTTTTAAATAATTGTACTTTTTTTTAGTCATCATGAGAGATATAACATTTATTCGCCAAGTGATTGTTCTTTCATAGAAGACTTTTATATTCGCCTTGCTTTTAATTTATCGCTCTCTTTCCTTTGTTCAAATTTTTCTATTACGGGCATAAAATTGCAAGGAGAAAAGAAAAAGAGGGATCTGACCTAGGCGACGCTTCGAGACGTCGTTTTTTACGACCGTTTTGCATCAGCATACCGGTGGGGTTCGCGTCCAAGTGAGCTACTTATCGAAATTCTGTGTGCGACAGGCTTAATTCGTGATGACTGCGGGATAAATCAGCAGCCCCCTTTGAGGATGTAGGGTAGTTTCACGAGCTTGGTCAAGGTCGGCTCTAGTAAACATTGTGAATGTTTCCTTAGCAACCCCTCGATAACAGGCAACCTTGAACGTCTTGCGAGAGATACTCAACAAGCCCGTTCCGAAATGATAATCAAGTAATGACAAATGGGCGTTTATCAAAAGTCTGGCGTTTTTATGCCTGAATTATTTTGGAATAAAAGGGAAAGCTTGTTATAACCTTCTCCCCCCCCCCCCCACCCTCCAACCCCGACATTTATCTTGGTAAAATTAATTCCATAAAATAAATTTGCGGAAGTGAAAATTCTCGGAGATAAAAAAAGTATGAAGATAAAATAATATAACAAAATATACATTTTATTTCTCATAATCGAAAATGGAGTGGACAAAAATGAGACGCCTTGATTTGAAACTGTTTGGAACAACAAAAAAGCCGAGCTTATTCGTAGGAACAAAGAATTCAAATAAAAGCCACGCGACGGAGGAACAAGCTGGAGCTTTTCAAGGTTCTGTGAGCATTGATCTTGCTTTATGGCAAAGAGATCAGTTTTCTCATCGTTCACCGTAGTGTTTTTTTTTTCAACGAATTAATGAAGGACGAGATATTTTTGTTACTCATGACGAAAGTTTCATCTCGGTTCAATAATCTCTGTTTAGGAAAATTGAAGTAAAAAAGTGCAATTGTGTTTGAACAAAAACAAACAAAATGAGAGAAATTTTTCAGCTTAGTTAATTTTTGTTGAGCTCATTCATGATTAATGTTCGATGACGCATTTCCGTAGTTCAAGGTTGGTGCTCATTGGAAAGAAAGAGCAAAAATGCATCGCTATCTCCATTAGTATATAACGTACTGGATAATAGTTATTTCCGCTTTGTTTCGAACTGGGAAGAGTCATCATTGAACCGGAATGGAAATACAAAATAAAAGACGCTGAAATAAAACAGAGTCGTAATGATTTTGACGCTATAAATGCGACAAAGGGGACTGTTCAACTGATGCCATTGACAGTGACATTGATATTAATCCAAAAAAAATTTCTCAACTTCCTAAACAATTCACAGAATTGTATTCAACAATATCATTCCAAAATGTTAAGTTCCAAAATAAAATGTTCAATTTCCTTTTATCCGAATGTTGTCTTTACTCGTGAAAAGATCGAGGTGTCTTTCGACAGAATTCTCTGTTACGTGTTGGTATCGATATTTTGATTAATCAAAAAGTTGCAGCATCTGCGTGCGTTACGAAAAAAAAGATGAGAGGATTTATATACAAGAGATTTCACGAAAAAGGGGTTTGTGCCGGAGAGCAGATGCAAATGTTTGGTGCCGTGACTCGCGCAGGCCAGAGAGTTTTACCTAATTCAGTGCAATCATCTGCTCTTCGACTTTGCACAATAACGCGTCACAAAATATTCGGCTTTTTGGAGAAGAAAGTGTGTTCTCTGTTTAACGCCAAAGGGTTGCAGAGACCAGATGCAACGAGTTTCTTTTACGCATTCAATTTGCATACCATTGTTGGAAATTTGTTTATGCGTTCTACACTCGTGTCAAAGAATATTCGCTCCGCCGCGAATAAGTGTTTCCAAAAAACTGGAAATTCTTACGCTCGAATGTTCCCGAAAAACATAATCACTCGCAAAAATGACATTTTTTTCGCAATTTTGATTTTCGTGCTCTTCCATACGGGTTTTTGTTTTCAGAAAGCAATAATTTGTGAAAAAATATTGTACAATGTAGAGCAATAGTTGTAAATAAAAGTTGCCGAATAAGTGGCCCATTAGTCAAGGCTGAAGACTTTTGAATAATAAGTCGTGATGAAAAGTGAGCTCAAGAGTTCTTATGATCGAGGAACACTTTGTTGAAATTGTTATTGAATGGTGTCTCGTGCGCATTCATCATGGACCATATGTAATATCTGACGTAACGGATTGTGATCAAGACAGGATGCGGTTGTGTAATACGAACTCTTTATACACGAAAAACGATTCTCGAACAGATGCAACCTGGCTGACACGTGGCACTTTCCTCTTCATCGATTCAAGGCACCGGAAAAAGGTTCGCGATAATAATTTTCTCTTTTATAAATCGAGCACAATCAGATATGGAACTGATTTTTGTATTTCTATAAAAAGTATGCATATTTTGTAATTAGACAATTTTCAAACTTGCTTTATTTCTTACGGAAAATAATATTGAGAAAAAAGTGTTGACGAAGATGTATATCTAGTTTAATCATCAAATTGAATAATATAGCGATAATAATCGAATTGAATGATAACAATTAAAACATCAAAGTTCATCGGCGATCCATCTGCGGAATGTCAAAGTCAATTGTTTATGTCATTCGACAGTCGTGTAAAATTTGCATATATTATTTTTAAGAATAAATAAATATTCGAAACACGAAAGCTGTTCACCATCAGATACAATCGCACAAGTTGAATCTTAGAAATCAATGTTTGTTCATTTTCATTCCAATCAAATGTTGGATGATTGTTTGAATTTGAAATTTTATATTGTTTCTGCATGAGAATTTAACGACTGATTTCTTTTGTTCAAAGTACAGAAGTATGCAGCGTGTGAATAACCTGCCGAATTTTCGTGAGATGGCGCAACGATGCAGAACAGAATGGCATAAACACTAAGTGCATAATCTGATACAAACACAAATATATTGTACAATGGTGATTGTACGTTTGCATGTGAATCATTTTTATAAATCGAGATTGCAAACATCTGATTTGCACTGTTGTTAAATATTTATTTATTTCAAGTTTCACTTGTGAATAGTGATTGAATTAAAAAATGTATATAAAAATATGAAAATAAAAATAATAAAAAGTAAGTTTCGTTCATGTGGTATTAACAATGTCTTTTCATTTAATCCATGGTAACTAAAAACCTGAGTAACAAATTGAATTTCAAAGTACGACACTTAAGAAGCCTTAAAAAATTTCACGGTAATAAAATTGATTTGCATTATTGGGTATAAACATCAAATGCATACAAGATCATAAAAGAAAAAAAAATCGAGCTATTTCTAATTTCTTTTTCTTCGAAAATCCCTATAAAAAATCTTATTACAATGTTCATCGAAAACGAAAACAAAATTCATTTTTCAAAGTTTTTTATAAAAATAACATAAAACAATAGACTAACCAAAAATTCGCAATCCAATTTGTGAATGAAAATTAGTAATAAAAAAAAAAAAGTCGCACGACAACCTGTGTGCCCCTCTACACATTCTAATCCTGAAAATATAATTAATCATAAAAATTTCTGACGCACGAGAAACATCGCAATGTGTAAGGGGTCTGGCGCGGCAAGCAACCCTTTATGCGATCCCGTAAAAAAAAGCACTAATGAGCAGCATTTCAGTAATAATATTTCCCCGCAGTCTACAGAAAAGTGTTTTTCGTCTGAAAAAGTTGCATCGTTAAAGTGCAAAAGTAAGAGGTCTCGTTTATTTTTTGCCGGGGGTTCGGTGCCGTCAATAAGGTAAAAAAAAAGACGGCTCGAATTCTTCGTACGATGCAACGCGACGCGCCCCCTCCCCCCACGTTTTAAGGGGTTGGATCGATTCCGGGCGTTGGCGCCGAGGTCACCGGCTCGCCTTGCTCGGAGTAATGACCCTCACCCAGTGCAGTGCAATGGCATCGCAAAACCACTCTCAGTCACGTCCTATCGCCGACTAAGAGAAAGAGAGACGGAGCGAGGGAGAGACAGAGCAAGGGGATCAGACAGAAGGAGAGAGAGCAACCGAGAAAGAGAAAGAGCGAGAAAGTGAGCGAGAGGGAGAGAAAGAGAAAGAGAACGCAACGAGGGAGTCGGAGCGAAACAAACAGCGTTTGTTCGATGCACAAAAATGAGACAGAAATGGCAGACTGTCCCCCTGCCCCCACCCCGTCGACTTGTTGGCGTCGTAAAACCCTCAATCTGTTCCGCCTCCGATCAAGCACACTAGGATGATGACAAATAGGGAAACTCGCTTGGCGGAAGAAGAAGAGCGACGCGATCGAATCCACCCGGTGATAATAACCGAGACCCTCGTTACCTACCTAGCCAACCACCCCACGCCGTTACCCCCACGCGCGGTCTACCCAGACCTTAAACTTCGCACGAGTCGAGGTCAACGCTCCACGTGAACGGCACATTGTACTACCTGACTTTTAGCACTCGCTAGTAACATTTTTTCCTGCAGTTGCTAATCAACCAAGCTTCAATGGATTTACGAACAAACTCATCGAACCTTCTGTTCAAACTGCGTTTTAAAACCGCAGTCCAAAACTGCAAAACTCACCCCCTCCCACCCTTCTTACAAGGGGTTAAATCTGCGAAATGCTGGAAATTCAAGTTATGGCATTTTCAACACATTTTCTCACCCTCGGTTAAGTTTTATTGAATATTTTATTGTGGAGAAACTTGAACTAACTTGTTTTATTATTATTTTTACTAACTTCAGCCCTTAACTTTCAATAATTTTGTTTCAAAATTTTGAACTCAATTGAGAATTCACATAAAATTTTTTATTGCAAAGAGGAAGTTGGTGAAAATTAAAAGTTGGACGTCTTTTTATAATTTCATTTTTGTAAAGCAAATCTATGACTGATATGATCTCAAGTTATGAATCGAAAATAACCTCGACCACTCATCACGGATTCATAAATTAGTGTCTGTAATGAAGAATCTTATCGCCTTTTTTTTTTTTTTTCAAGGCAAAAACTCAAAATGATACCGCTCAAAAATGGTAACGAAGTTGTTTAAGACTTGTGTCTTTATTTAACATATAATTGATTAATGTTTCACTCGACCACAAATGTTCTGATGATTTTTGTTAGCAAAATTACGAAAAAAAATTGAAAAATGTGAAACGTTGGGTGCAAAATAATTATTGGCAGTCTAACTTTTATATTACAAAGGAAACAAAAATTGTGCTAATAAAATAAAGCATCGGAGGCTACAATTTATTTTTTCACAAAATTCATGAAAAACGATAATAAAGTTAATGAAATTAAGCGACCATTTAACCTTGATTGATAAGGCTGTATCAGGAATATCTTCAATGCGACTTGTGAAAATATTATGAACAATCGTAAGGCAAAAATGAATTTGAATCAAACCGAGAAATTGCTGCTCGTTGTCCAAATTATTAAGAGGTATAATTTAATCAATGACCGACGTATTTCTAATTGAAAATCGTACACATTTTTTCAAGGACAATGCTCTTGACATTTGTGACACGCGTTTGCTAAGTGTACAAGAAAAAGGGGAAAGAAAAAGCGAAAACAAACTATTTATAATTGTTCAATTGTTCTCCAAACAAATGACATCTACGTGCAAAAGAAATCAGAACTTTTGAAGGCTAAATAATAAATCAATTACATTATCAACCATCTTGTTATAATTCTTATTACAATAAGAACATTTTATTAACATTCAATATTATTTATGCACAAATTTGCAATCCATTTTTTTTATTTTTACAACAGTTTGTCTCGTTTCAGACAAAATATATCAATATTTTGTGATTGCATACATAAATTCCATTTTTCATTTTTAAGAGAATCTTTCTTCATTATGTAACATTACTGAAATTTAAAAATGTAAATTTTTCATTATTTATTATTATATAACATTCACTTATCGTTTCCCTCCTACAGTGATAGTAGACCACGCGTATTTGATGCACGTGTGACATGCGTACACCAGAAATACGCATGCACTCACACACCATTACTAGCCCCCGTAGTTCTGAAGGGTGTCTGCGACCATGTTACACGAGGTAGAAAGTTGTCTGAGAACTTTCGAGCTTTGCCCAATGATAACCTAATAATCAACGAATTGAATGCCGTGTTATATCGTATCCCGAATTTTTGTGTTTAATCTAATTAATCGTTTTCAACTGACTGACCACTGCCATCATCAATTGTACATTTTTTAATTTAATTTTAATCTTACATTTCTCTGTAATTTTTTAAATTCAAAAAAAAAAAAATCAAACAAAAAGTAAGGATTCTATAGCTGTTGAAAAAGCACGATAGTCTAATCAATACCGATTTGTTAACATAAAAATTATTTCGCGAAAAAAATTGTTTTGCAAATTATAAAATTTTTCGCTCTGACCTACTGGTTAAACCTCTTCCTATATCTAATCACAGAATAGACAACGAATTATGCAAATATCGTCAACTAACTCACAACGCAATCAAAAGGCAAAAAAAGAAATTTCGTCTATTGAATTGTCAAGGCTGAACCACGCTGATGCAACCAGCCGAAAAATAATTTGATTCGTGCATTTGCTGCAGTTGCAATAAAATGGTGCATAATACCCAATCGTCTGGAGCAAATTTAATTAATTCTGCGCGTGGTCTAACGTGTTGGTAAGAGGTCGACCAAGTCAAAGAGTATACTTCATTTTAAAGTGATGCTAGCTTATCGACGTGCAATTTTATCGTCGCACTGGAGGCCAAGGCCCTATTACGTGATCACACAATGCTCTACCGATGATATATATACATACAGATTACTCCATGATACCGAGTCATCGTCCGTAGTGTCAGCTTTGAGAAAAAACGAACGATTATTTTTGATGTTACAAATCTCTCCCCCACTGCTTAGTTCTTCCTGCTGCTTTTTTTCACGCTTCAATCGCGAAAGCTTCAAACCACGTTTATCTCATCGACAAATGGAAAAATTGATCTTTTTTGTTTCCCTTTTTTTTTCTCCGACTGTTACTGAGTTTCGCAAGTTAATCTCACATTGTCATATTTTATCTTAGAAAAGAAAGCAACAATACAAAAAAAAAGATATTGAGAAGCTTGATGGTACGTGCGCGCGCAAAACGAGACGTCACACTTGGCCGTGACCGTGAGGTATTTCGAAAAATAACGTTGAACAAAAAACCTCATGGCAATTTTTCAAATGAAATTTCGTTTTTGTCCAAAAGAGAAGTCAAAGTTGGATATAAATTTGATTTCAATACTAATAAAACGGTTAGATTAACTTTAATAAGAAAGTTCCAGTTATCACCTCACTGGATGAAACTTGTTCCGGATGAAAATTAGTTGTTGCAAAATTGCTTACTAAAATTGGCAATTACAAAAAAAACAGGTTGCATGCAAATTTGCAACATTGAAAAGAAAAACATACCGATAAAAGAGTGCAGATCTTTTTCTTATTCTCTGGGAGACTTGTTTTTTTATTTATAAAATTGATACGATTATAAGTTGATTGAAAAATTTGCATGAGCACACAATTTGTCGCGATTATTTTTTGTGACGCATTGATAAAAAGTGCATTTATCAAATAATCAGGTTTGTTGTCCGAGTATGTCGAAAGGCGACATTGGTTAGAGTTATCGATTGGTCTGGTATACGTTAACCGCCTGACTGTATAAGATGATCTTGAATACATATCATATTATCGCGATAGTCACTTCAGACAATCCACTTTATGATAACAACCGCATCATCGCAATGTGCAACAAACGATATTAGAAACGATCGTCGTGTTCTTTCGCTCGCATTTATCAATTGAAAAATTATATTTTCGACTCATATGAAAATAAAAATCAGTTTGATTTCCAACTTCTTTTGAACATTTTAATTTTTGCAACAATTGCATATCCACTTGCGATAAGGCAGTGGTATCTTTTATTCAACAATAAATTCATCCATTCTCAATACAATCATTAAGATAATTTTTGACTTTTTTTTGCACATCGTGCACTCAGACAAATATTCACTAGGTTTTATATACCAATTTAAATACATTTTTAGTTACAACAGCGTGCAAATCAAAAATTTTATGGATTTGTCGATGTCATTATGATAATTGACTGGTAACGTTACATTGAGCATGAACAAAATTTTCCGACAGTATTTTTAAATCGCCCTATTCATTTGAACTAATTTCAATAATAAACTAATACATCATTTCAACTATATATCTCCCATACAAGGATTTTCAATCAATTTTTCGATCAATTATTTTTCACATCCTTCTGAATCATGTTATTAAAATCTAACTTTCGAAACTAATTTCTTTTTTAATTATCAAAAATGCTAATACAAACTTCTAAAATTTTCGTTAGCATTTCTTCAAACTTAACTGAGATTTTTATTTGCAAACATTTCAACACTTCAAATTCAAAGAAAAAAAAAAAAAAACAATTTGAAAACTGATATAATATCCGTCGATCTAATGTTATCACCCGAACAAATTAACTTTCGCCAATAAAAATTTGATAATCAACTTTCATTTGTTGTAACACGCGCAAACATTGCAAAACTGTTGCTTGCAGTTGTTGAAGCATTTGGATCTTACCAAGATCAGGGATCGAGCTCGTGGGTTCCTCGTGATGACCTTTGCCTTCCGCGGATGGCCTTGCTCTTGGAGGCGGCGGCGGCGGCGGTGGCCTCATGCTCGAGGTCGAGCTCACCACGACCGACGGTGGAGGCGGCGGCGGTGGAGGCGGTGGAGGCGGTTGCTGGCCGCCCCTGTGCGAGTGGCTGTTTCGCATCTGTGTCTGCGGTGCCATCAACACCGTCTCGCCACGGGCTCGTTGCTGTTGTTGCTGTTGCTGATTGGCGTTACTTCTCGGGCACCAGCCGTGCAACACCCGGATAGCGCTTCGCACGTCCGGCTGAAGCTCGGAGACGCGCTCTCGCGACGCGTGAGCCACTTTCAGGCCCTAACCCGCGCTTTCGCGGGCACACTTTGTTTTCACTTTTTCCACGTGCACGTGTGCTCGCCTGTCACAGCCGAGCGCGCCGTCAGTTCAGACAATCCGACCACGCTCAGACTCATTCACACTTTACGCAACTATTTTTCTGTCAGAGTCACTCTTGCAAAGTCAATCCCTTTGCAAACAAAAAAAGGACAATTTACAAAATTGAATCTCACACTTTTTTCGCACTCCGGTTTTAGCGAGGGGATGAAATCAAAAGCGACCTCCTCTCGATTGCTCAGTCGTGATTCGTTGCCTTAATTCGAGTTTATCAAAATAGAATCTACAATTTGCGCTGTCTTACAAATCATTTATTTATCTCTTTAGTATAAAAAAGCGGGCACAGTTTGTGTGTTGTTTTACAATATCTGTCAGCGATTTTTGTTTTGTTTGTTTCTTCTTCTTCTTCTTTTTCTTTTTCGAGTATAAAAAAAGGCTGGTCACTTTAAACGCACAAGCATCACTGGGTGGTTTGTGTGTGTGTTGTGTCGTGGGCAAGGTTATTGTCGCGCGTTGTTTACAATACCATCGCTGTCAGATGCAAGTCTGGTTTTACACATTGCGAATAACCGGAGCGGTGACGCTGCACCGTGCGCGCGACCAACGACACTTGGGAAATAAATCGCGCGAGTCACTCGGCTGAGAGACTCCCCTGTTTCCCCACCCGGGCGACGCTCAACACTCACCACACGACGGTGCATTTTGTTGTGTTCGTGTGCCGGGCGCGTCTGTGAGAGCCGCGTGTGCGAATGTGCTTGTGTTTACGTGTCTGGATCCGTGTGTACGCCCGTCTGCGCTATTCGATCTGTTCTTCTTTTCCCCCACCGAGATAGGCGCGCACCAAACCGCTTCTTCTTCGTCGCTCTATTCACCCTCGCTCGTTTCTCCTTTCTTCCTTTTCTTTATCCTTCGTACGCGCATACGCACACTTAGGTCAGTGCTCAACTGCGAAAATGAATAAATTATACGTCGCGCGACTATTTTCTCTTCTTTTTTTTTCTTACCCCCCCCCCCCCCCCCCGCCCTCGAGCCCGAGTCGATCGATTGCTTTTCGATTCACTCGGGCTGACCAATTTAGATAGCGTCAGGTTGCTCCGGAAAAAGAAGTTGGCGCAAGAAAAAAAGCGGTCTACCTTGAGGCGCACGCTGCATCTCAGTTTATGGCCCAGCTAGACTTTTTTTCCCCCATTTTTAATCTCTCTGTTCTTCTTTCTCTTCGAAACTGTCAACGTGACGCCTCCGAAAATTCAAAACAATCTGGACAGCGAAGAATAAACCAGATCACTTTCTATAATTTTGCAAACTGCTGAGTTTAATTCAATCTGTTTGTTTCAGAGAGTGATTAGAGAAAGTGGGATGATAGAATTTTTATCTGAAGTCATGATCTTGAGCCAATGTCAATGTCGCGGATTGGTCGCTGTGTGTCACCGGTCAACGTACAATTAGCCATCCGTGTACCGTCGCGGTGATGGCAAAAGTGAGAGTGTGTATGCACCGACGCATCGCTCGCAACTATCTCCACAATGCGCAACATCACCGACTTCCTTTCACCAACACAGACTGGCCTTTTTGTTTTAATTACACGCATAACAACGTCGGGACTCACTTTTATTCGCGACCCCTGACGAAATAAAACACTGAGCCAAACGCAATACATCATTAGAAAATCATGTTACAATGTCCTCTCAAGTCTGAGAGCAAATGTTATTGCGCTCATAAAAAGAACATTTCTTTTCGGCTCTCATAAAAGTGGGTGGGAAATTAAAAAAAAATAAATAAATAAAAAGAAAGAAAAATAAACGTTAATTAGAATCATAAATATGCAAAGTGATCCAATTTAGGGTGTCGCGATTCGAGGGGAGGGGAGAAAATCGTGGAGAAAAGCTGGCAGAGTCTAAGAGAGAGTGAGAGAGTTGAGCCCTTACGGCGTGCGTAGTACGCGAAAAGGAAAACTCGGTGGCGCGTGCGCCCGGAGTCTACATCGCGTCCACAGATCGGTGAGATAAGCGGCGAAAGAAGGGGGCCCACATACCTATGGACGTACGTGTGAAGCGCGTGCGCTGATTGTACGCGAGAGATGTAAAGCGACGAGGTTTTGTTCTCTCGTCACAATCAAATATGTGCGGCTTCCCCTCTTTTTTCATCTCGTCTGCACTCGAGCCGCGTCCCCTTCGACCCCTTGTCTCTTGGTCGTTTACCCGCCGCGTAACCCCGCTCTCTCTCTTCCTTCTAGACGTCTGCACATCCACCAGTGCAGCCGCCCCACACACGCACACCACGCTCGAATCTAGAACTTTGGGCTCGAACCCACTCGTAACAAGTGCGGGGCTACTTGTCCGCAAACGAGACAAGGGCATAATGTGATAATGACTGAGACAAAGTCGAAACACAGAAAGAGGAGGAAACGTCTCAGAGTCCTTTTGTCTAGCACTTGGAGCCTGGCGGAAATCGATTCAGATTTCGCTCGAGACGCTGTTTGTCAACCAAACTTAATTATTATTTTCCAGCCTTCGACATGGAGAGTGTCGGCTAACCAATTTGCAGTTGGCTGTGAAGATTTAAGTCTCGTTCAATCCCAACGCGGCATTCAGATTTAGCTCTCTGATGTTTACAGCCCTGACTTTGAAGCTGGGCCTTTGTTTCGTTTTTCTTCGTCGGATTAAATTCGGTCAACCTTTTTTTGTAAATGAAACAGGCGAACGAAAAAGTATAAAAAAAACTCAAAAAAGAAAGTATAACAAAGTTGTTGATACAGTTGATAGTAATTGTGGTGAGTCTTTGTTCAAGTCAATTAAATTTGCAGTATAATTTAGTGTTTTGAATGGCAAATAAAAAAGTGCACGATTTTTTTTGTTTTTTTTTTTTCATGTCAAAGGGAATACGAAAAGAATCCAACCGTTATTGCTGCGAACTGGCAGTGAACGAACGAAATAGGGGTGGTAACACTACATTCGCGGTTGCGCGACTGCTATCGCATGGCCTTGTCCTTGAATAAGGCTTGTGAACCCGAGAGCCGCTTTTATCGATCAGCCCCCGCATCCCGCTGCGACGCTGCCGCCGTGGCGATATATCTATTCCGATGCAATTGCACACAAACTTGATGCAATATCGCACCGAGTGAGATCAAAGAGCAATGATATTCTCTCCTTGCCACTGAATTCCGTAGGTGACCGATAAACCCACACACAAAGAAGTGGCGCGAATCTCATATATAATTTTTCGCTCCGGCTGTGAGCGTGTGTTGCAACTGATTTTGTTCAAATCAAATATATTGCAAACCGAAACTGACGATATCACTGCAAAATATAACGTTTTAGAAACAAAACTTATGTTTAAAAACACTTTCGCAGTCAGCTGTTGAACATGATGAGACAGAACAATGTTGAAAGTGTTTTCTGAAATGTTCAAACAGTGACTTCAAAAGGTTCACTTTTCTTTCCTCTGAAGCGTTTTAGTTTTGCAATGATATCGTGTATATTCATGCCACGTTGTTCTTCAATTTCTCTGCCAGACTGTTCACTTTTTCACTGCATTGTTTCGACTCTCGTTGTGCGAAGAGAGGAAATGCAAAATTCGCTTTGCGTAAGTCATTGAATTTGACGCGATAAACATCGCCGGAGAGCATCATCGAAACATAATGTTATGGGAGCGCGCAGGATCCAGTGAATGCGCCCGAATGCCCTAGTAGAGAGACAGTCCAAAGCAGGCGTTCTAGGTCGACTGGTAGAGGTCAAGGCCTCCTTGACTAGGGAGCAACCCTAATCGTTTGAGAGAGCTTGGACTCGGCACTCTGAAACAGGATAATATTACGCTTGCAACCCACTGATTTTGAACGCCCGAGTAAAAATAAGGAAGATGGACAAAAATAACGCGCTGGCCCAGCGCTCGCTCTTCCCTTTTGCTTTTTTTCGTCCCGAGTTCTTTCCATCGCTCGTTCCATCGCTTCGCTTTGTAACCTGTGCTGTCAAGAGGATGTATTTTTATTCCAAATTTTCAATCTCAAGGAGAAGCATGTCATCCTGAAACAAACTTTATTTATTATTAATCAAAATTCATACAATTGAAAATTAAATTAAAAAAAAAACCCCAAAAGTTGAAAAAATGACTGGGGTATCAATAGACGAAACTTGGACATTCTTATGAAAATACAACAACTATGTTGTTTCTAATTAATTTGTTATTTTAATTTATTTCCAATTAATGCATTGGTACATGTTGTCGCAAGTTACAGGCGCTCTCACTTCAAAGAATGATTTCCATAAGAAATTATAAAAATAGACAGACCTTGAACTCGAATTGAATCTAAAAGGAAGGATAAATGACCGCAAAGAAATTTCTACGAAGAAATGTAAAAAGGCTTGTTTATTCCTCACGACTTGATTGTTTGCAATAAAGTTAAACCGCATAGCAAATTACTGAGTCAAGCTTGAACAATAAACGACTGCGGCGCAAAGTGAGTACGTTTTACGCGGTACCAAGCACAATTGAGTCGTGCGGTCGGTTTTGCGAAACCGTCGATTCTTATTTTCCCTACAAGTGCCATTTTTAACTTCATTCAATTGAAACTTATTGAACGTATTCAAACTCAGTTCCCATTTTTCATTTACTTTCTCTAAGATTCAACGGGCAGACTGATGCCTCTGGTTCACGTTCTGGGCCGTTCTAAAAATCAAGCCTCCGTGGTTGAAAATGAAAGATGAAAAATCTAATTTAACAATTGTAACTCGACCATTGGGTCGAAAAACTGGTTATCGCTGAGAAGCTTGTTCCAAGTTCGCTGACCGGGTTCAAGGACGTGACACATTGTCAAGGGAGGAGGATGAAAATAAGAATAAAAGGTGCAACGACGAAGAGGAGAAGCGAACAATAACAAGTGACCATAAAACGAAGAAAACTAAAGCCATAATAGCTAACAGAATGCAAAAATTTGCAACGTAATAGTGCTCGGCTAGAAAAGAGACGATGAACAAAAAAAAAAAAAAAAAAAAAGAACCGGACGGAACGTAAACAAGATCTGCGGAAAAATCGCCGGAGAGAAAGAATATGAGAGTCGCTGCAGAAAGCGAAACTACATTTCTTGATACACAATAACCAACGAACCATTTGACTTTCATTGCTTTCACTCCATAGATTGTTCAATTGCACGCGTAAACTCGCGGAGGTTATACAGTTTAACATAAAAACCATTCGAAACTGGTGTGAACGATCTCGTGCGATAATCTCACACTCCAGGGGGAAATGCATTTTAATTTTCACTCTCGGAAAAAAGTAATTGAACATTCACTATTCATAGAAATAAATGCTCAATAACAAATCAAAATAATCAGTTTTATTATTTGATGACGAAGGGATGGATTTTGACAGATAATCCAAGTTTTGCATCACTGAATTCTCGATGAAATTGGAACTTACGTGATGTACGTATTCAAATTTTCGTTTTTGTGGTTTTCAATTGGTCGCGATGCTTCTGCACTGGTTCAACCAAACACCGAATCTGCGTGACGTGACTGACAAGGGTGCAGGTCGGGTTGCCTATACAAAATTGGTCCAACCAAAAACGAAACAGTATTCTATTCAATGCTGAACTATATTAATGAGAAAGCCAAAATTTAACGTGTTCAAATTCCGTAAATTGATCCATGTGATTAAACGTCTTACGTTTTGTAGTCCAGTTGAGACGTTGGTCAGCTTAGAAACTATTTTGTTAACATTTGAAACTGTCGAAACTAAAACGTAGTTTATAGTTTATAAATAGTAGCAATTAGAGGAAATAAAGATTACTGGTCTCTCACGGGGTACACTGTAAACAAAATTGCTTATGAATGCCAAGCAAGGTGTATTATTGACTCGGATAATTGCACTTTCTCCCTTGGCTGCGAGTGTCTGAAAATTGAAAATGAATCTGTTTTACATCCATTCTGGTCCAACTCTGATTGAAAGTGCAAGTAAACCACTTTCGCCCAGGCGCAACGACCTGGTATCCAGCTTTTCGCTTTAACTGACACTATAAGCCCTCGGAACTAAGAAAGTGCAACGAATTCAACTCGAGAGCCACGACAAGTCTGAACCACTGACCTTCATTTAGAAACCGGTCTCGAGCCGAGGTTCTTGCTCTCGATAAAATGATGCGATCGCGCTCTCAGATATTCGCGAATCTTTTATCTTCTTATAAATAAGTTCGCTCTGGTAAGACCTGCATTCTAAATGTGATTTCAATTAATGCACCGACTTCGAAATAACTTCACTTTTATTTTCTCGTTTATATTAAACTGTAATGTCATCAGCGAAAACAAGTTCCATAGACTATATTAAGACAACTATTTTAAACTCCACAAGTGCTGCGATGAAATTGTTTTTAGTTCGAAAGTCATTAATAAAAATTTCCGTTAGTTACATTTTCGCGGTGGATTATATTTATAATTAAACAAGTGTTTAAATTAAACACCCTTCTTTTGTTACATTTCAACCAAATTGTTGCCAACTTGGAGGAAACTCATATAAAATTCAGTGTTTTTTTTTCTCTATCGATAACTGACTGAGATAAGACAAAATTACGCCAATTTCAAAGTTCCAGATAAAAAGAAATTAAAAATAACATTTCAACGTTGACGTTGTATTCTAGACTCTGCACCGAGGCGGAGATTTGCATCAACATTCACGAGTGCGTGAAGCAAATAAAATTTGTGCAAAGTTGTGTATATACGATTTCATCATAGAAGATCTCGTAAGCAGCGACCTACGACAACGTTTTTTTTTACATGCCAGGCTTTATGCTCACGTGATTTCGGGGGTCAGATACGTAATGTACATTTTGCGTGATGTTTGTGTAGACCTTTATCCGGTTAGAGCTGCAAATAAAAATACATCGGTGATAACAAGGAAAGTACAATTTGTGAAAGAGTTTGTGGCCGCATTGGGAGTGAAATTTTGCGAATTTTTTATTTCGTTTATATGAATTTGCTCGCAATCTCGTAACGGATGGACTTTCAAGATCAACAACGTAGATTGCATTATTTTTCGTTTGAATAATGAAACGGATCTGATGATCTCAACTGTTTACGTAATTTCGTTCCATATAAAAATAATGATCTGATAATATGAAAAAATTAAAAATAAAAATGATTCGACATTACATTTGCAGACGATGTCATTGTTATCATCTATTATCGCAAGCGTCTCTGACATTTTCTTATCTGTGACATTGAATTACTTCAAAGGCATAATCAGTCGTCGAACCTACGTCAGTTTTAGACATATATAACTTTTGATAGCCTATGCCGAACAACAACTTGTATCTTTCTGAACCCAAAAAAGAATCTCTTTTCTTATTGAACGAAAATCAAAATTCAACAAAATTCATTCAAAATGAATGATTCTACTAATGTTTCCAATTTTTTTAATTATAGTGGCAGTTGAGGTCTTGGAAATAGAGGGATTTATAAATAATTTGACAGCGTGAAATATTGATCGTTAGACGCGCGTCTGAGATGAAATTATTCGAAAAATTAATTAATTAATTTTTTAAGATTCAACTAGCTTCCTTCAGTCTGAAATAAAATATAGACATACAAAAAAAGTCAGTTTTAAAATATCCCACAGTCAGATCAAAATTTAAAAATATAAAAGCCGAATAATCTTTCATGTTGAAAAGTTTGATTGGAATGTCCGTCGCATCAATTTCATTTCACAGGGATGTCATAAAACGAAAATTCCATGTGCTTCACGTAGCAGGTGAAATCATACAAATCAATTTTGCGTGACGGAAAAATCAATGCGAGTATCGCTTACTTATATGATTCTAGACACTTGCACCCTTCCTAAAAATGGTGGCGTCTGGTGTGCTTTGCTTGTGGAGCGCGCGGTGCAGTGGAGGTCATCCACCTGAAAGGTCGGGGTCACACTTTTAGTCGCGGAGGTGACGGTAGTGGGTGAATGCTGCGATAGGATGGGTGGACTACACAGTGAGGCTATATTGCCATAGCAACCCCCACACGCAGTCAAGGCTAGACTGTCGCTAAAACTGTAGAGAAATTCGTGCTGCGTTTTTGTTACGCTAACTGAATCAAAATCTTACAAAAAGTATTGACCAATTGTTTCATAAAGAAACAATTATCATTTTTTTTTTTCTACAAATAAATGACATCATTTTTTAGATTCTAATTAATGAGTTAATTGAATAAACAAGATGTTTTTTTCGAATTTTGTTCTCCCTTCTTTTAACGCAATCATAATTACCATCGAAATCAGATCATAAATTATTAGCGATTGGAGATTTGTATGGAACCCCCAGGATAGACGCGATTGCGCAGGGCTCAGCATTTCGTCCCGGGTAGTAAATCTTTTATCCGCTTGTAATTGTTAATCCCTCACTCGGCACGTTTCGTGATAACATAATATAATGCACGGGACCGAGTAAACCTAAACATTAAATGTGGAACATTGATTATGGTATTTTAGTTTGTATATTGGGGATGCAAAACAGACCAAACCACTCTCGTGCCATTTGTAGAATGAAAGTGGGCAAGCAGCATAAAACGGCTTTGCAGAAAGCCGAATCACAATTTAAGCCCATTGAGACGGGGCAAATATTGTCCATCGTGAGTGTAAACATTTGTGTTTTGTTAGCAGTTACAAAATTACCCCTTTTGTTCTGTAGATATTGTGCGCAAGGAATTACCTGGCTCTTGTCTTGAAGGGCGTAAATATCAGATTAGATATCTGCAAAAATAAGATGCTAAAATTAAACATGTAAAAAATATATCAAAAATACATTTAGAATTTGAAAGATTAAAAGCAAAAAAGACCTGAAAAATTAAAAATTGATTTAGATAGAAGTTGGTTGATTCTATAGGGAGTTGCTAAGTGCAAAAATATGGCATGTAGCATGGCATTTTGATCGACTGACATGCAATTATGAGGTCATTGAGCCACGTAACATATACCCATACTGACAACACACACTATAAAAAAAATAAACTACACTTTGCAACCAATTGATTCCCAACGCCCGTTTCACCTCGATGCTCTTTGCACAATTGATCCAATGCCTTATATTGTACAGCGTACAATACCATCAGACTCCATGGATTTGAAAGTTTGGTATGTTTCACCAGAAAATGATAGTATTGGTTTAGGTCAGAGTCAGCATTCTGAATAATGAGGAGGAAAGTTTTATCAGTCACTTTCTCGTGAATAAATGACAAGGGTGGGACACAAAGTTAATCTGTAATCTTAGGGCTATAAAGTGTGGACATGCCTACTTTTTCATGGTGCCAATAATCCGCTATCAGGAATGAGTTATTGGCAAGTGCACACCGAAAAAAAATGAACGATAAAAAAGTGCTATCAGACAATTCAAAAAGCAGTCTAGACATTTAGGGTTCGTTCCTTAGTTGGGGTATTTATTTCAATTGAGCTAAAATTCTCAACTGAAATGTTAATTTAAAAAATGTCTTTTCAAACGTTGAATACATTTTATGTGTTTTTATATACTAATTTTATTTATTTTAAAATACTTTAATTCATTAGAATGAATTATTATAAGATAATTAATTTGATAATTAAAAAGGTTTCAGTAATAGAAATTGTATTCATACATTTTAAGAAAAAAACATTTCCATTATTAAAATATTTATGTTAACAACGGCGAGTTAGACAGCGTTGAGTTAACCATAGTGGAGAGAGCGAAAGTTCGTCCCAGTGCCTCTGTCTTGTCCGTACTGTCTGCTACCCTCCCGTGGAAACCGACGTCGATTCGCTGCATTTTCGCCGCGCGGCGTCAAGGGTTAGCGTTACCACTGTGGAATAAAAATCAATATCCCGTGCTTGCTGAAAATGACAAAAACAATTTTACATGCTAATTATATTCCCATTTCCATCCAACCCCCTTACATTGTAGCGCTCTTTTTACCATACCAAAAAAACTCTCTGCACTTCAACAAACAGCAGCAACAACAAAAAAAAGTTAATAAAAACAACTGCAACTAAACAAAAAAGTTTTTTACAATCTTTTGTGAACAAAAAAAAATGTTAAAAATGTTGAAAATGTTGTTAGAGGCTCGCAACGACTGTATTCTGAAAATGCGAAAATGAGAGCCGGAGGTGGGCATTTATTTTATTTTCATTCAAGGATTAACTGTCCCAGGGCATCAATAGCTCTTTCAAGTTGGCAGCCGTTCCGTCTGCAAGGCGGCTGTCTGCTTTTTCGTTCGTTTTTTTGCGTGGCAGGGAAGAGGAAAGTGGAAGACCGGGTTTTTGTCTCTCATTTCTGCAAAGAAACTTTGCCACAGTACGTTGCACCTAGTAGAGCGCGCTAGCTCCGTTACTCCGACATCCCCGGTGGTTATCGCTCTCCTCGTCGAGCTTTTCCGTCTGCGTCGATCCCTCCGTCGGTACTCCCAGGCGCATTTCACAACCCCCGACAGTACTGCACCGCGGAGTGGCAGCGGCTCTGAATCAATACCAGCAGACATCCTAACTCACTGGAGGTCAATGCTTCGTTCCCTCAAGCTCGTCGACCTCAACCTCCTCTACATTTTTCCTCCTCCTGATCCAGAAGCCAGACTAGGGGTCGACGAGTGTCGACCAACCCCTCAAGTCTTTCACCCTCTCCTCACTCCTCGATTGTTACTATTCTACTCCTGCCAACTTTGCTCACCTCTTCTTCTTGGCTCTGAAAACAAATTTTCACAACGTAATTATCAATTTATGACCACTTTAATCCGGCGTCCTTAATCAGTACAAAAAATGGGACCCAAAAATGTTTCTCCCTTCCAGTAACTTAATTGATTGATAGGGAAAAGTTGACTACAGACAAACTTTGAATCGATAATTTTAAAACAAAATTGTACAAAAATGAATGTTTCTAAAACAAAAGTTGTTAGAAAGTTCTCTCGGACCGTAGTATACAATTCTGAAAAATAAAACATGTTCATTAACATTGCAAGTAATTGAATAGTCTCTTGATTGGCATTGACATTTGAATTTTCGATAAAATTATACAAGTCTAGAAAGAAAATGAACAGCATGAAAGACTTTAATTTGCAAACTTCAAGTCTGATCAAATCAATTTTGCACTCAATCCCATGAAAAATGTGGACGAAAATAACGACCAAAAATGAAATATTCACAGGGTTGTCGTTTAAAGGATAATTGTAGGCGTAATTGTATTGATTTAACGTTGAGTTCAAAGCGACGTCAAATTTATATTTTATGTGGCGCTTTTTCAATGTCGCTGTGGAATCGAGCAGGCAAACGGGATCCTCGGAAAATGCGTGTAGGATCGGGAACCATATCCGGGCTGGAGGGGATTGACCCAGACACCCCCTCCAAAACGCAGACAAATCTCCCTCCAACGATCTATGCCGACGTTGCTTTCGAAGACCCCTACCTAGTTATGGAGATGGGGTGCAAACCCCGTCGAGTTGATAAAGCCGACTGCATCGCCCACGCACGATACATTCACCAACACAGAATGACTCCTATTTTTTACACATAAAAAAAACTATTACTCTCAGAAAACGATTCAACAACCTTTCATAAAATCTATTTTACCTTATTTTTTTGTCAAATAAATGCTTTTTAGAGGCATTCACATGTAGACAAAACAAACCCCACTGGTAATGGAAATGGAAAAGCTTGTCTCCCAGAGAAATTAACAACCAAAATATATATGCCCGATATAACAATCACAAATTGCAATCAGAATATTTTGATCAAACATTCTGCAAATAACAATTCTAAATCAATTATTTTAATTATATTGTATTATAATATACTCTACAATATAATATATTAAAAACAATAATTCTGAATGAATCATTTTAATTATAATTGCATTATAATATACGCTTTCAGAATTATGATTGCTGTATTTTCAACAAAAGATTTTATAGATAATTAAAGTTGAATTGGCGCTTGTTAAAGTTTCATCTAATTTTCGATTTTGACAGAATTCTACCATGCAAAGTACACATTACCAATATATGTACAGTGCGAATGGGGTTGCGAACTCCGACAGCCCATGCTAGCCAGTCTGCCAGAAACACAGACAGACATGCTAGGGAGTGACCCAGACGCTCCCTCTACTGGTGTTTTCAAAGCAAAATTTGCGATCACATTTATTTTGAATTCAGCAAGGGGTAGCTTTGTAACATTATTCTTCTGTGAAAAAACATTTCATAGGAAATCCCGTTTTTATGAATTGCTTTTTTACTATTAAATTCAAAAAAACCTGAAAAAAATAATTTTTGCAAATCAAATGTACATCTAAGAAGAACTGATAAATAAACAATTAAATTTTAAAATAAGTTTCACCTTCCTTTTAATATCCATCTTTAAGGATATTTTTCACTGGTAAATAATAACAACCAATTAACAATTTTGTAAAAGATTTTTGTTTTATTTTCAATGTTTTTGTACACTAAAATATTACTTTACGATCGAGTACTTTGCTTTTTTCCTTGCGGTTTCTTCCCATGCGGTTTTCCACCTCGTGTATGCTTTTTACCTCGATTTTTCGTTTTCTCTTTGTTCTTCATACTTCTCAAATCTTTTTTCATGCGTGGATCTACAAGTCTATATCTTCCTACAACACCTTTGGGTCTAGGAACCCTCTTGCTTGAAGTATGTTTTTTAACAACAACATACTTAACTTCTTTTTTCGGTGCAGTTTGAGCTTTTTTGTAAATCCTGAAATAAAAAACATCAATTCAATTAATAATATCATCTTACAATTTTCAAAGTCAAGATTTAATGGTTCTCAAATTACTGAATACTTACGACTTGATTTGCTTAGCTTTTTCGTGTTCTGACAATTCCCGATTTTCCAAAATAGCTTCCGACCTCTTTTTCGCCTTCTCAAGCTTTTCCATAGTCTTCTTCTTCTTGCGTGCCTTGGCCTGCATAACTTTTTTGATCGGTCTTGCATTCAAATCTTCCATTTCTTTCTGATACTCCTTAACGAGACTGTCCGGTATGACAATACCAGTGCTAAAATTTTTCTTCTCGTCTTCAATAAACCACTCCGGTAGATGCTCATCGTTAAAGGCATGTCGGTTCCATGCAGCGTCAACCAAATCTCTGCGGGCCTTCTTGCTCTGAATCATCAAAGTTCCCAGTGCCAAATCTTCAGTGGTCAATTTTCTCTTCTTGTTCGTTTTTTCAGCTGAGAAAAAAATAAGATGATATTAAAATTTACTGCATCAATCAATATTTTAATGGCAATATTGTTTGATCAATACTTACTTTCTTTTTTCGAAACAACCTCAAAGCCCTCCTTTTCATTGTTTTCCCGTGGTTTCATCGTTTCAATATCATAATCAGAATCGCTCTCATCATTATGTACACCATTATTATTTATAACTTTCTCCTCTTCATCATCCTCGTCACTATCGTCGGATTCGCTATCGCTCTCTTTGTCGCCAAAAATTTTGCCTCCCTTCTTTTTGTAAACTTGCGTCATCCGATCAATCTCAAAGTCTTCATCCTTCTCATCTTCCAAATTTTTGAAAATGTCCTTCTCGTACCACAGTTGCGCTTTCTGAAGTCTCTTCGACTTACTATCCCGATTGTCTAAATCTGTGATCAGAGGGTTTCCCTCCTCTGTGTCTTCCTCGCCTTCAAACTTCGGTTTGATTCTTTTTCTCTTCCTGCTCTTCGTTTCCTCGTCAGAGTCACTCAGACCCAGTCCTGATTCATTACCGCTTGACTCACTTTTTTCTTCATCTTCGATCTCACTCTCTTCCGACTTGTAAAACAGACCGGAACTGTCCAGGTGATTTGATTCCTTATCATAGTACTCCCTCGTCTTTTTCGCCGGTATCTCTTCGGAATCGTCTTCGCTCTCAGCCAGAACATCCGGGTTCTGGTCCGTCAGCTGTTTCAAGTGTTCCAAAGTTTTGATCTGTTTCAGAGTGAACATCTCGCTCTCCTCCTCTCTGGGTCCTTCGTCGCCCTTGATTATCATGTTCATATTCATCCGGTCATTCAGCTTCTGCCGCTCTTTTAAAACCTTCTTCTTCTTTTTCTTCAACTCCTTCGCCTCTTCCATCTTTAATTTTAGAATCTCTTCCTGAATCTTTTCATCTTCAAGATCTTCCTCCGTCTCCTTGGTTGTTTCCTTTACAACCTCCTCTTCCGCCTTCTCCTCTGTCTTCTCCTCCCCATTATTTTCTGTCAGAACTTTGTTCAAATGTTTCCACCAGTTTAACAATGCTCGGATATCACTCTTGCCCAGGACCTTGATGTCCCTGCAACATTCTTTGATCTCCGATGTAGTTTTCGGGTGATTTAAAATCCAGTCTTCATCCAAAACTATCTCAGAAGCATCCTGCAGCATCGAGATAGCGTTCGAAGAGGCAACAAACTCCTTCGCGGAAACTTTGTGATACTGAGTAATGTCCCCATCGGCATAACCCTCGGCGACTTTCTTCTTCTTTTTCTCTGGATTCAGAACATTAAACGCATTCTTTGATTTGGCATCAACCTCGGCAAATACGTGTTTCGGGTCCAGCAGCTTCGGGTCGATCTTGTCCGGAGCCAGATAACCTTCGCAAACAACAAAGATCTCGGCCGACTCCGCACGAGAAGCCTGCGGTTTTGTCGCGTGAACTTTTTTAAAAAGCTGCTTCAAAACCCACATGAGGGCGTTGTAATCGCTTGAGCGGAAAACTTTTGTTACAAAGTAACCACCAGGCCGCAAAAATTGAGTCGCTAGTTTCAGTGCCGAAAGCGTCAGCGTCACCTGTTGGTAGGCATCGTGCACCCAATTTTTACCAACGTTCGGAGCTCCGTCGTTCAGGACGATGTCTGCCTTTCGGGTTTTCAATGTTCTTGATAATTCAACGCGACACTTGTCGGTGGTAATGTCCTCCGTCAGGCTGATGCACCTGGGGATCGGTTGGATGGGAAAGAGATCCACACCAACGATAATCGCCGAAGGTGGCATGTTTTGTTCGGCCACCTGCATCCATCCTCCAGGCGCAGCGCAGAGATCGATGCATACTTGAGACCTTTGGAGGAAACTAAACTTTCGATTGAGTTGTATTAATTTGAACGCAGCACGAGATCTGTAACCTGAAGAAATACAAAACTATTAGTATTTTTGAAAACAAACATTGTAAAATCAGTTTCAGTAAAATTGTTACATCTAAAGATACAAATATATTAATATCCATACAAATAAATAACATAAATATAACAGATAATTTAAAGCTGCATACTTACTGACTCAAAATAAAATAAAATAAACTATAACTGAATTCATTTTACGAAAATCTAATACTGTATTTTTTCTTACCAGTTTCTTTAGCCAACTGATAATATTTATCCCTCCTCTGCTTTCCAATTTTAGTTTTCTTGCCCATCTTGATAAAGTTTGTCCTTTATCCACAACTCCGGACAAACAAACACTAAACAACTTGAACAAATTTCACGTGCATCTCACACACGTGTTGGAACTTTCAAAACACACTTGCTACACAGTTCAGTTATGAGGTTATGTATTCCTTTTCACAAAACATAATCTTCACCTAATACCATCTATAGTTTTAATGAAACACAAAACTGAACGTAACTGAACAATTGAACGTAATCTTGACAAAATAAAACGAAAAGATACGTTCAGATATGAAAACCAGCCTGGAAAATCTACTTCGACTAACTGTTGGTAAGGTAGTTTACACTTTCATTGACGGCAATCTGCCTCAGTAGATGAAGCAGTTTTCTGTGAGCTGTCATCTGATAAGATTCAGTGCTGCCACATCAAAGTTATTCATTTTTTCATAACATTCATAACACTTTAAAGAGCAAAAGTCAAAATTAACAAGTAAATTTCACCTGGAAGTTCGAATAAAAGTATGTTAAGTTTTATTCACTAATGTAGATGATCAACAAATGAACCGGACAATCCAGTGAGACTGAGAACACAATCTGCAATCATGTTCAACAGCCAGGAAAATAAGAGATCCATGCTGGTGCCGGTTTTGTTAAGTGCATTTGCAATACCAGTGTCGATGACTTTTTGGATAACAAATGTTATTTATTCGTTCTTCTCGCCTGACTCTGACCATTACAATGAAGGTACTTGTTCTATTTTTATCAACAATATTCGATCGACTTATGTTTGAAAAGACACAAAAAAGACCTTTAAGATACTTAATGTGTTTTCATAATTTAATATTTGTTTTTGTTACTGCGATTATTAATAATTGATTAAAGTTCAAGTTGTAAGTTTGTTATGAAATGGACGTTCATTGATGTTTTTGTTTTCAGGTTATCCTGTGATTTCTCCTTGGAGATGGCTCGTTGCTGTGTTTGTTCCCATTGTTGTTGCCCTGTTTGGATTGAAAAAAAAGAGTTTAGATCTGTCAGGAGCGATTTTGGGTACATAATTGTGAGTGAAGAGTGTTAAATCATTACAAAGACGCTAAATTGTTTGTGTTCAACAACTTTTTTTAATATATTATTTTCTTATTTTTTGCCCAAGACTCATTAATAATTCATGATCTGACACTCTTCAAGTTTACAACATAACAATATTTGAAACTTCTTACTAATAACATTATTGTGATAAAAATTATGTTCATTAACTGAGAATTTTTTAATGGGATGTGACATCAAATTTGTGATTTTCAGGTTTGTTTGTCGGATTCATTTTAACGATAACAAGTTTTGCTCACTTGGCTTGTCTGATGACATTTTTCGTCACGTCATCAAAGGCTACGAAATTCCGCTCAGACAGAAAAAAGAAATTGGAGGCTGACTTTAAAGAAGGTGGCCAAAGAAATTGGATACAAATTCTTTGCAATGGAGGCATGGCAGCACAATTGGCTTTACTTTACCTTTTGGATGTCGGGTGTGGAGAAAGACCAATCGACTTCCACAAAGATTATAGGAGCTCTTGGTTGTCCATCGGAATTTTAGGTACCAATTTTTGTATCGATTTAGTTTTCTATCAAAATAGTTGTCAATGAAAACAGTTTTTTTTTCAGTTCTATAGAGTAACTATTCGTACCTAAAAGAATGATAAGAATGAATTACGTTTTTACACAAACTTTTCTTTTAACTGATGTACTTTAAAGTGCCTGTCGAAAGTTCCTTATCAAAGAGTTCAATTTCTTTTATAACAGGCGCCCTAGCTTGCAGCAATGGAGATACATGGGCTTCAGAATTAGGTACTGTGATAGGAAACTCAAAACCGTTCCTAATCACGAGTAGGAAAAGGGTTCCAAAAGGTGAACATTCTATTTTATTTTGAACTCATTTTCAATTTATGAACTTCATTTTATGACATTTATATTGGTTATAATATAAAATTTACGCGACGCTTTACAAGAAGCACATATAATACTATAGATAATAAAATTGATATTTACAAATATGAAACAAAATTTGTAGTAATATGAATGTTAAAGTTATTAATTTATACCAACAGGAACAAACGGTGGTGTTTCATTTGTGGGATTATTGATGTCATTGATGGGTGGCGCTGCAGTTGGATTGGCACATTATATTACAATTATTTACACGGTAGATATGGCTGTGTTACAATTATCACCGCCTCAGTGGCCTATCATTGTTGTTGGAGCTTGTGGTGGATTCTTTGGAAGCTTGGTAGATTCTGTTCTTGGGGCAACTTTACAATATTCTGGTAAATTTTTATTATTTTAAATGATATAATTCAATACAAATGATTATTTCACTTTCAAAATCTTGTATTTATAGGAGCTGATGAAAAAGGAGTAATTGTAGAACACCCAGGCAAAGGTATCAAGCATATCAGTGGCCGACAGATTCTAGACAATCATAGTGTTAATTTGCTGTCAGGTATCTTTATGGCATTAACGTTGCCAAGAATAGCAAACTTATGCTGGCCATAAAGAGTAGTCTGCAAATAAGCCCAGTCAAATATTGTGCTAAAAAATTAAAAACAAATTTATATTAATTTGTTCTAAATATGAGAAACTTTATTTACAAAAATTATATTGAAAACAGAAATAATAATATTGTTATACGAGAGGGTAGGACTGCTTTTCATGGTACCATAATTGTTTTGTAAATCATGATTTGAATAATTGTAGTTGTTTCAAACAATTAGTTTCATGTTCATAAATCATACATTCTTGTAATTTATCAAAACTTTTAGAATGTATAGTTTTAATCATCATACACGGGTTTAAAGAAAAAACGCAACATTTTTCATATTAATAACATATATAAAGTGTTGCATTTTTTGTTTTTACAATGATAATTTGTTTTCTTTTTGTGTGCATTAAAAATATTTTTTTACATTTACTACTGAAGTATCTATGAATGTTATACAAACGAATTTTTGAAACTCGTTATCATGTTTGTAAAAAAAGTGCACTGTAAATTAAAAGATAATTTTTGTATTAAAATTTTTTAAAACAAATTATTCTGTTTACATTTCCTAATGCATTTTTTTGGTTTGATTATTTTTCTACTTTGGGATTTTATATGAAATCTAATATAACAACAGATCTACTTTTAGTTGAAAGCTTATGAATAATTATTTTATATAAATATTAATTTATTTACATCAACATACAAATAAATACAATCGCAAAAAATAACAACGAACAGTTTCCTGTTATCTTACAATACTAAATAAGTGCGAAGTTGTATTCGATAATTCAGTCTTATTTCGCTGACAAACTAAAAATATATCAAATCTGCAACATATGTAATGATGACATTAATTATTTATTATTAGAGATAAGTCACAACAATTAAGAAAGATATCTATAAATTAATAAAAAAAATTAAAACGTCAAATTTTTGAATAAACATTAATTAGGTAATAATTACTTACCAGTGTTAATCATCATCACATTAAAGGTTCTTTTGCAACTTTGTCGCAGTTCATCACTATCAGCGTCCGTATAAGAAACTAATAGAAACTTCAAACTTGATTTTCTTCAACCTGAATCATTGATCGGGTTTCAGGCCGATATCTCACCTACAAAATATTCATCAAAGCATTACCCATCAAAATTGTATTTAATATTGTTTGAAATATTCACAAACGAAGTTAAAAACACCTAATACGCCTATTACTAAACCAAGCAACTAATTAACTTTCTAAAAAAATCTATCAAGACATTATTAAACAAATATCTAACTGAAATAATTCAAATGAACTTAGAGTTTTGAATTAAAATAATTTATTCATATTCAACAAGTTTTTAAATTTTTTTACACAATCAACTGATCTTTGTGAACTTTGCTTTTCATTCAATGCAATTTTGACACTGAACTTCAACATACCGAGGCTGTTGTAACCGTGCAGGAATTGATATGTGTGTTCCTAGAACGTCTGAACTGTCGTTTGAACTGTGCAATGACCTGACGAATGAAAAGTTTAATTTTAATGATTGTTTGATGATTAAATAATCGTTGATGAAAAAATGGTTGAATTACCTCCCCATTGCAAAAACAAAACAAGATGGCCACTGCAAGACCCTGCAATTGTTAACATCACACATAAATTATCACATCAAATTGAAAGGATGAATAATCAATCATATGAATAAATTTTATTCTGATTAAAATTGTTTAATGAGATTCTAATTAGATTTAAATGAAAAAAGTCTCACTTGGTATGCAGTGGCAATAACAGAAACAATATCGTACAGCCATTCTAATGGGTGACCTTCAGGTGGTCTGTACGGGGTGGCTAAGTAATGCAACCCTAATAGCGGTATTAAAAGGAAGACAGCTCTGGAAAATAAAATTTTTTTATTATCCCGCAGTGAATTATTCATGCTGCATATTTTTATGACGAGTTTTAGAAAAAGGTCAACCAACCGAACAAATACACAAGAGTTACCTTATCGCCTGTCTCATCCCAAGCGATGGCTGCCGTGAACCCGGTCCAGTTCTATACTTCACCACAACCACTCTTATTATATTTATCAAAAATATCAAATTTAACGCTAGAGAGGCAGCTCCAGTATAAACAAGTATCCTGAAATAATTCCCATGGTTTGACCAGCAGCTGAAATTCGTACAAACTTTGTAAAATATATATGAATGTGTACTTTTCATTTCAAAAAAAAATCTTAATGGCAAAATGTTGTATTTGCTTGGAAAATAGACAGTCTAGAAGAATCAGCCCGACATACTGAATGATAAATTCATTTTTGCAAGAACACCAAGTGCGTTTTATGAAAGACTTTCATGTTTCATAAAGAGTGTAATAACGAAGAATCATTGACAAATATTGCAAGGAGTATCATTAAAACGTTATTGAAGTAGGAAATAAAATTTTTTTTTCATCTACTTGAAAACAATTTCCGACGTTATTGCATTCAATTCAATTGGGCGGATAAAAATAATGAAATAAGTACAATGCTTGCTTACTAGCCATAATCAGCGACGTTATCAGAAGTTGCCCTTAGGACGCTATAAATGAAGACAAAAAGGACCGGAGATGTCCATCCGAAAATGGTTAAATATTTCAACAGCGCATGTTCATTCGTGAATGCACAAACTAGAATTGTATGGAGATAGAAGCCTTCACAAAGCATCCACATATAACTTGCCAGTAAAAAATAGTTTATCAAAATGTCCATCCCTCGGCAATACAACTGAAAAAGAGTAAATGAAATAATCGAGACAGATAGGAGGTAATTGTGACACTATAGTAAATGTGCTAGCAAATTAAAATTGCTTTACAAAGATGAAATTGAATTTAAAGATTGATATATAATTAAAAGACAAAGAAAAACTGTTTTAATAAAAATTCCGTTAACGTCGCATTTTACACCACTTTTCACAATTGCCCCCAACCGTTAGTACATGAGTTGCTGAATTGTGTGTAATACGATATATAATTATCAACAAATTGTAATGTTGATTTAAAAATCGTTACTAATGATTGGTAGAGACCAGTCAGATGTAAACTATTGATGGGTGTTAACTCGTGTTAAGTAAATTATTTAAATTATTTACCGAGTTTCCGACCGCTATCATTGGATTTCCCATGATTGTTTCATAATAGATAATATACATAATATTGCTCAGCGCAAACGACGCAAAAAGATTCTTGTGCAGGGTTATTCGTGGACATCTCAAGGACCTCGACAAAAATTACATCTTGAAATGTATTAACAATTTTTTCATTAAATATTTGCAATTTTGTTTCTCATTTTGTTTTCAATTTTCATGTCAATCTTACTTGAAATATTGATAAATGATCAATGCCAGTACAAGTGCAATCAGCGATATGATAAATCCGCTCTCGTACAGGAACGCAACTGTTATCTCCCACTGCAGAATAACCATAAAACGGTTAAAATGTATTTCAGTTAAATGCAATTATTTAGTTGAAATAATTCATTTGATACCTACTTTGAATTGTTTTAAATCAATACAGGTTGCATAATTGCTCTGCAAACTGACGTGATCGTATTTGTGCCAGGTGCCATTTGATGTACAGATTTTTTCGGCTTTCACTGTTGAAAAAGAACAATTTCACAAATTAAAAACAATTCAAACAAAATATTACATCAGTTTTTATAAGTGGATTTATTTTGTCTGAATTTGAACAAATTATATAAAATTATGATACAAATCACTGGTGTTGGATAAGAGATTACTATATACCATTACACTTGATTTTGAAAATTCAAAACAATATTAACTTAATGACTTTCATTTTCACTCATGCTTATCACTTAATTGTCTTATCAATGTTTTGTCACCTCTTAATTTTTACATTTTACAACTTTATTATAAAATAAAAAGAATTATAAAACGAAAAGAAAATTGATCTTTAAATTTTTATTCATCTTGGCAAGATATTTTTGCAGGTATTTCGAACTACAAACCGATCAGTGTATCTAGCGGAAAATTTGTGATAAGTTTGCATCCAAGCAATTACAGGCTAGAAGGTTTAAATAGATACATTACCGTTGTAGGTTAAGGATGATTAGAGATGTTTGTATATGTAAGCCTCATAATCATTCATGCAGGTCTTGAATAGCACGCGATATATACGATACTTGAAACGGTATATATTTAGCAGTTATTTTACTTTGATTTATTTAATATTCATTATTCAACGAGAACCATTAAATTAAACATCGTGTCTGAATACCTTCAAAATTAGAAGCACAATTTTTCAGACAAAAAAAACCATAAATCACACATGCACACAAACTGTGTTAATTGAGATTGATCTCGTCATACGCATTTTAAGTGAATTTCAGAAGAGCTGAATGCACGCTCCCTCAAAGTTGTTGCAAAATCGTATTTAATTTTGAAATAATTGCAGCATGCAAAAATTCTGAATACACCGATACGATAAAATAGTTTCGATATTTTTGTACTTTTGCAGTTTCTCGGAATATATCATGCAACACGTTACTCCACTAAGCGCATTACCATAGGAAGTATTGACGAAATGAACAGGTGAAAAGTGTGTGGAGCAAAACTTGAAAGAGGAATAAGAGAAAGAGTTACTTTGAAGATTTCATATGAAACAATTTTCAAGTACAATAATTATTCCTGTATGAAGATGGGAAAGGTTTTTTTTTTATTCTTCCACTTGATTTTCATCGACAAGTAATGAAATGATAAAATATTTTAGATGACTAAATATTTACTTTTAAAAGTAGAAAAATTCATTTGATAGTGTTGGAAATTTTCACCGCGGTGATAGCTTGGATAACGGCTTTCGGTCAAGAGCAAAAGCCTTGGGTATCACGTGGTCTCGTCGAGCAAGAGTTCATAGAGCGAATCATGTTGCAACGTTAAAATGTAATATACATTCAAGAGACGCGAACTTTGTGCACATCGGTTGTGATGGACGAGTCAATAGTTACAACTAAATATGGCTGTTTACGGGGTACCAAAGAACAAAATTTCGACAGTGGGATATATTATTCGTTCAAAGGGATACCATATGCAAAACCACCGATCGGAAATCTACGATTTGCAGTAAGAACATTTTCCATCTAAATGCGTTGATGAGTAATTTGTTCAAACTAGAATGAATATTCATTGGCAAAATTCTTCACCAGTAGTGAAATATTGAGAATCATTAAGCAACAATTATTTGTCAATTGATCAAATTGTGAAAGCAATGTTAAATCATGTTTGAATTCTTTTCACGATTATGAAGGGTATAAATATTAATTACATTTGTTTTCCAAACGAAAATTGCGCGTAACAAAAAAAAAAAAAAAAACAGAAAAAAACATTTCTCTATCGTAAATTGCACACGATAATAAATCGTGTAACACAGTTAGAGGAGAGTGATTTATACTAAACTTTTAAAGGTGGCAAAATTAATTTACGTCCCGGATAGAATAACATACTAATGTCAATTAGTACTGCGTTATTTCATCCACGTACACGGCGCAGTCTCTGAAAGTGCGTGCAAAAAAATTTATCCAATAAATTTGTCAAGTTCACATGACGGAATTTTTTACACTCCTTTACAGATTCAAACGTACGCGTCTTTATGATTTAATTCCAATTTAATAATCAAAATATGACAATTAAAAAGTTTTACTCGGTTAGACTATTATTGATCTTTTTATTTTTCGTATGACTAAAAATATGTTTTTATTTTCATTTTATGTTTGCGATGTTTCAAAACAAAATGCCGTCAAAGCAAAAATTGTCTAACGAAAAAGAACAATGCCGAGAGCAATACGCACGAGTAATTAAAGCGCCGATAAGCGATTTGCATATAACGAAGTTTTTGGACGCATTATGCAATTTTAATGAAATCGAATCCGTTTGCAGGATCCAGAACCTCCCGCAGCATGGGTTGGTATAAGAGATGCTGCCGAACACGGGGATAACTGTGCTCAACGGAACAGAATAATGCGCAACATTTGTGGTAGCGAGGACTGTTTATATTTGAACGTATACACTAATTCCATTCATTCTGCACATCCCTGTCCGGTAATGGTATGGATACATGGTGGTGCTTTCGTATTTGGCTCCGGCGATAGCGATATGTACAGCCCAGATTACCTTTTAAAGCATAATGTTGTAATTGTCACCATTAACTATCGATTAGGGGTGTTAGGTAAGGCGCAGGCAATATGAAACAGATAAAACAGTCTTATTTGGTTCTAGCATTATTGTTTTTTTCTTTCATTTTCAGGGTTCTTGAATTTAGAAGATGAAAAGGCACCTGGGAACCAGGGATTGAAAGACCAAATTTTGGCTCTTGAGTGGGTCAGATCAAACATTTCATCGTTTGGTGGAGATCCAAAAAACGTAACAATTTTTGGCGAAAGTGCAGGTGGTGCTTCTGTGCACTATCTTGCTTTATCTCCTTTAGCCAAAGGTTTGCAAAAATCGTAAACCTCTTATTTTGTATAATGAAGAACTTGAGATAAGTTGTTTAATCGAGGTTTGCTCTAAAACAGGGTTATTTCATAAGGCAATATCCCAGAGTGGTGTTTGCATAAATCCATGGGCGCATCTTGATGATCCAAAACAATACGCTTATAAATTATGTGAGTTATTAGGACTGAAGTCTAGGGATCCTAAAATAATAGTCGAATTTTTGAGAAAGACTGAGATAGAACCTTTGATTGAGGCGCAGGAAAAAATTTTGACGACTAGGGTAAGCATATTATATTCGTAAACAAAACTTCATCTTCGATTGTTTAATCAGATTATTTTTGTAATTTAGGAAAGACACGCCTTGCTTTATCCTTTCGGGCCTGGTGTTGATCTAAAATCCCATAAACCTTTTATGCCTCATCATCCAAGTGTTTTAGTACAATCTCTAGTGAGAGTACCTTTTCTAGTTGGATATAACGATATGGAAGGATCCATAACAGTTGCAGGTACTTATATTTCACCATAAAGTAAAAGTAAAGCTGACAAAATTGAGTTGTAAATGAGTAAAGTTTTTTTTAAATTAATATTTTATATAATCGATTGAATTTTAAAGGATTTGAGTACAATACTTTTTCAATATAAATGTTACTTACAGGCAAAACAGAGAAGGATTATAAAGTGATCAATTCGAACTTCAGAGAACTGTTACACCCAACGATACGAAAACAATTAGCAGACGAACATATCAGTGCAGAAGACTTGAAAAGACACTACTACAAACACGAAGATGTCACAATGCAAAATGTAAAGGCGTACGCTGAAATGTGCACAGATTTGTACTTCAAAAATGGCATTGTAAATGTTTGGCGAATTCAGTCTCGAAGCCAGTCACCTACTTTTTGTTACAAATTCTCTTATGACAAGACCATTTCATTTTTGAAACACGTTTTTAATATTGAACATTTGCCAGGTACTACAACTTTTTTTTCAGCCTTCAACATTTCAATATTCAATCGAACAATTCATTTGATATATTTTTATTTTTAGGTGCCTGTCATACAGACGAGCTGGACTTTTTATTCCATCAACCAATAAGGTCACTGCTAAGCATGGATTTTCCGATGCCAGGCTCATCGACATACAAACTTGTGAAAACAATGACTAAAATGTGGACGGATTTCGCTAAGACCGGGTATGCGCTTCTTTGTATTGTGAAAAATCTTTTATTTATATTTTCTGTTGTAGAAAATTAGTTCATAATGCTTTTATTCTTATTATAGAGATCCAACGCCGTTAATTTGCGATACAATAACAGTTAAGTGGCCACCTATTGAAGCTTCAAAGATTCATTATCTCAACATTAATGAGGATCTTGAAGTTTCGTCGATTCCTGCATCTTTCAAACGAGTTATCAAAAAGAGTGATGTTTGGAGCAAATTATGAGATCAAATGCAAATAGTGTCATGACTATAAAACGTTTCTTTGACGCTTCCGTGTCAGAGAGCAGATTTATATATTACAATTTATGTGCATATGAAATTTAAAAAAAAAGGCAAAGAAGCTAGACAAATGGTATATGTTGTTATGTCAAGTTGTCAAATGCAAATTAATATATTTGTATTTTTGTATTTTATGCATTGTTTTTCCATTTGTATACAAATTTTAAATACAAATATATTTTGGTATGGTTCTGAACCATATCATAATATCAGATATGGTTCTTGTGTTAGACAAAGATACCAAAAACAGTATGTCTTTTACAGGTCAATGGCACAGTTAACGCTTATATAATGCATCGACTTCTACTTTTTATTAATCATTTAAAACTTTCTATATAAGGTATATTAAAAGAAAAAAGTATGGTGATAAAAAATTTTCATTTTAACAAAACTACCGGTGGGCAACCTTACAAAATAAGGAAAAAAGAATAAAAGCAAAACAAAAAGACTGACAAATAGATTAAGTAAACAATTCATTATTTCTAATTTTTCAAATAGTAACGATTTTTTTTCTTACATAAAAGATAAGTTGCTACATTTCTTTTTAATGAAATACTTGACTTTTTAATATAAAAATACCGAAAATCATTTGTTCAATTAAGTTGTTGCACGAAATACTTACGATCTAATTCATATCCGTCTATAAAATCTGGACAGGGTTCATAGGCGGTATTGTTTGCTGGAGTTGCCTTCCAGCAAATTAAGCCATCGAACACTGGCGGACAATAAGGGGCTAGAACACCAATAAGAAACGATATTACTATACATTGTATCAACAAATTATTACATTTAAATATAAAAAATTCGCATTGTTTACGTCTGAACTATTTTAATTGGGATAAAATATGATATAACGTAGAGTCATGGTACATGTTAAGCTGTAAGAAGTCATCGTAACAAATTAAAACTTTTGTACATGTTTCTTAGTTACTTCAGATGAACATTCTTCGAATTATTTTCAATACAGTCTCATTTACCGCGATACGTCTCGTTTACGTATAAACGAGTCACAATTAAAGAGCATGCACTGGTTATCGACCGGATGCTTTGGCAAAACATCATAATGTATCATATCATCTCGCATAACTCAAACTGATGTTTAAATGACTTTTGATTGTTTCGAAAAGAATAAATCACACATTCAACTTTTGAAACTAAATAAAACATTATTACCATTATACAATGAAGTGGTTTCAATTTGAATTACATTTTTTTTTCAACAACTTTTCTAATTTAAACAATTACTGTCCAATCAATCAGTGCGAATTTATAACTTTCCACTTCATGATAACTTCCGCTTTGTTGATGTTAGTACTTTTATTATAGTGTGAATATTGTGCGAATAAGTAATCAGTCACAGCCGTAGACATTTTCTCGTCCACTAATTGTTCACCGTCATTCAATCATGACACGTAAAGCATCAAGTTAACTAATAATTTTCTTATCGAAATCGACATTTCAAAAATTGTTTCCAAGCCGGGTATTAGAGCGCACGATTACTAATAATAGATTCGTCTATATGTAGATCTACTATTACATTCAATTGTCGTAATAAGTTTCAAGTCACCATTTTTTTACCCAGTCATTTTATTTTATCAGAGGCATCCTCCAACTCGATTCACTTGTGCAGATTTTCAGTGCGATAAAAACTCATATCTGAACTGATATGATTTTGATGTTATAAGTTTCTTTTCTTGTGATTGTCGCCATGAATTACCTACGAATGTTTTTGTTTGTTGTGTGTTCATTAAAAACTAACAGTGCCTATCGTATCCTGGGCCTATTTCCCTTCAATGGACCAAGTCACGTTATTATGTTTCAAGAGCTGATGAAAAGTCTGGCCGAGAAGGGACACCAAGTTGACGTTTTGAGTGAAATACTCCTGCCCAAACCGTTTCCAAATTATAACGAAATCCAGTTCGAGTCGGGCCTGCCAAAAATCAAGAACAATTTTTCGGTCGAAAATGCGAAAGGAATTCAGTCTGGCGTTACTGAATTCGTGGCAAACGTAGCTGGCAATTTTCTGTGTGAGAGATTAGGCAGCGAAGAAATTCAAAATATCGTGAAAAATCCACCGAAATCACCACCATACGATGTTGTTATAACAGAAGTAAGGCTAATTTAATATCGTTCTTTTTTTCTTTAACTTGAAGATTCGAATGTTTTTTTTTTTTTTTTTTTTTTTTTTTTTTTTTTTTTTTTTTTTTTTTTTTTTTTTTTTTTTTTTTTTTTTTTTTTTTTTTTTTTTTTTTTTTTTCCAGTCATAGGTGTCAGTTCAGCTGACATGTACCCTTGGCTAAACCAGCTCATAGGAGCCCCGGACAATTTGGCCTTCTTTCCAAATTTGATTATCGACGAATATGTGGAACATATGAACTTTTGGTGGCGGCTTTATAATGTCATATCTACGACATACAGTATTATAAAATTCAACCACGTTACTAGTGTTCAGGACGAAATTATACGAAGGCACCTTGGCCCTAATGCACCAAGTTACAAGGAAGTTGTTTCGAACGTTGCACTGGTCCTCGTAAACAACCACATAGCTATTTCTGGTGTTCGGGACACAACACCTGCGTTGATCGATGTAGGAGGTTTGCATATTAAGGAAAATGGCCCACCGATGCCAAAAGTAATTTGATTTTATTAAAAAAAAAAATATACGAAAAATGTTTCCTTTACATATTTTGTCTCATTTTATTGAGTTTCAACTGGAACGAACGTGGCACGTAACAGTTCATTAACATGGAATTGCTACAGTTGTACAAAGTGAAACGTCACATTGTAATACGTCATATTGTCCCAAACAATGCTATGATATGTGATGTAAGAGAGATATGGAAATCACGCTTTGTAAAATCTATCCTTAGAATTTTTGACAGAATAAGTAAAAGAAACTATATAATTCGAACAATCATTCTTAATTTATTTTTTAATTATCCAATGAGTTATTTCAAGATATAGAACACATCAATTAAACATAATCATCGGTAGTGATTAACTTGAAACGAGAACGAGTAATTTGGGCCTCGCATTTATCAACTTACGAATAATCATTATAAATAATTAATTAATTAAAATCCATTAAAAAGTTTATCTAAACTATATATTCAAAACTTTGTCGTATCAAATGAAAAGTCAATCTTAATTTCTACATTGCGATGAGAACAAAAAAATTGATTTCATTTGTAATTGCATATAAGAAAATAGTCAGTCGCAGCTGCGGAAATTTACTTGTTTCCTCGATGCGGTTGAGATTGATCGAAAGTTATTATTTGTCATCTATTCGTAAACAATGATATAACAGAATTTAAATTTAAATTGAAGTACTCCAGTTCTTAAACAGCAGCTTGTTATTTTAATTAGAACGTGCAAAAGTGGATCGAGGAGAGCAGTGGATTCATTTACTTTTCTTTCGGATCGATGATAAAGATTGAGTCGCTGCCCAAAAAAACTCTCGACATTTTATATAGGTCACTCGAAAAAGTATCACCGATTCGGGTGCTCATGAAAATTGCAGCCCCTGAAGAACTGCCACCTAACTTACCTAAGAACATACTTACAGCGCAATGGCTACCACAAACAACTATCCTAAGTGAGAAATACCATTACAAATTTCTTAATACTTATTTTTTCACTTATAATTTCATGATTGTCTTATATCTTCTTTCTTTCTCTTAGAGCATCCAAAAATAAAAGCTTTTATGACTCACGGTGGTCTTCTGAGTACACAAGAGGCAATCCATTTCGGGGTTCCAATGATCGGGATACCGATATTTGCAGACCAATTCAGAAATGTCCACATGAGTATAGCAAAAAATATCAGCGTTTTTCTGGATGTTGACAATTTGACTGAGAAGGACATTGATGAAGCTTTGCATACAATTTTGCATGACCCAATTTACAGGTACAGCTGGGACTTCAATTTTAGAATCACACACTATGAAAAAGATTTCATTTTACTATTTACGTAAGAAAGTAGAAAAGCTTAAGATTAATTTGTTCTTTTTTGTTGTTATTTTTTTTTTTTTTTCAGAAATTCTGTTAAAGAGATGTCATTTAGATTTAGGGACAGGCCACAATCGCCAGCAGAAGCAGCGAATTTTTGGATTGAATATGTAATAAGACATGGTAGTGATTCTCTGAAATCTCCTAAAATGAATTTGACTTGGTATCAAGTTTTTCTTTTAGACGTCTTCTTATTTTTACTAGTTCTTTTTTTCGTCACTATTGCTATTATAATTTATGTTCTAAAATTGATATACAGTTTGTTAGTTAAAAGCGACAATGCAAATTTACACGCGAAAAAAATAAGATAAATCGTTCAAATATCTCAGTCAGTTCTAACAGTAGAATGTGCAAATAAATGAAACATGAAATTATATTGTCATAATTTGGTATAAACTTTTTTTTTTTTTGTAAAATTTTGAATTCTTCCATAAATCGATTTTCAATTGCATAACGTAATTATCTAAGCTAAAAATCACTTTTTCACGATAATCAATCATATCATGACACAAGCTCATTTTAATCACATTAATTACCTATAATGTGGATTTTTTTATTTATTCACAATTTTGTCATTAATGTTTGTGAACGACGGATAGCAGAACGTAACGACCAACGAAGCAATTTTTATTTCCAATACATCAGCCAATTTCAATATTTAAATTTAAGATGCATCATCCAGTTGTCTGAATGGAAAAAAAAACTGAAGTTAAGGAATTGAAAACTCGCGAGCAAACTAAAGTCGAAGGTTCTCAAACAAAACTAATGATGAGCAGTGCACATTTTTTTCTTCATATCTCAAAATAGATTCCCTTTTTAATCAGTAACGCGTAATTCAAAAAATGAATTATCTTCCACTTATTGTTCACGCAAAGATATTTCAATTGTTTCTCTCAGTAATATACACCTGATAAAACCCATATTTTTGAGATAAAATTATTTATCAAAGGAACTGGTGTTCGACAAACACGCTCTTTCATGTTGAAAAAAAAAACAGTACTAATACTGTTGCAAATCATTCTGCACTATTATCCGAGCTTCTATGAATGAATAATTAGCAATTTATAATATCTTGTTATTCTTTAATACGACAAACAAATTTTTATTAGAAGGTAAAATAAAGACCACTAATCAAAATTCTGCGTGCAACAAAATGACTCCGGCTAAATACGGTCCGAAGCTTGAGTTGTTACATGATTGCATAACTCGTTCAATCAAATGCAGCCTGCTGGTATATCTCGTAGGCTGAATCATCTGAAATACTATTCAAACTCTGAGCGGTCGTTTCTGCTTGTCATATGTAGGTATATTGAGAATATTCGCAACTGTTATTCGTGTTCATTTTACAGTGCATTAAAAAAAAAAAAACAAAACTGCAGTTCATTTTTTTTTTTTTTTTTTTTTTTTTTTTTTTTTTTTTTTTTTTTTTTTTTTTTTTTTTTTTTTTTTTTTTTTTTTTT
>JAQQRF010000199.1:0-78969 GCA_030523145.1 Trissolcus brochymenae
AAGGTATGAAAGACATCTAGAGTGGATAGAGGCTATATGTCGCTTATCCACCCTCACTAGCCGGCGCAAGTCATGAACCGTGGTTCATTGGTCGATTCCAACCAACCTCCAAATCAACCCGACTCTTTGTGTTGCAAGAAAACTTGTTCGAATAGTGGTGAAGAACTCATCACTATGTTCCTACGAAGAGGCATGGATAATTCTATGCAAGTTAGGGAACACCGCATACGATGGTCCAACTGCTGCTAACTCTCGCTGCATGAAGACTCAACGGAACCCGTTATAACAAGGTGAATGAGTCTTTCAAAAACTTTCCAAGTTACCTTGTATTTAGTTTAACAATTATAATAAATATTTTTTTTTATTTCAATACACAAAATATTAATCACTATCCTCTTTTTCTTTTTCTTGAATCCTCAAAAGCCGCCATACTAAATTTTACGAGAAAATTACTTGGTCTTTTTTTATATTTTTTATTTTTCCATACTTTACAAAAACATTCTGCGTGACACATTTTTTTATAGCTGTAATTAACGAAATCACCATCAGTTTTATCAGTGCCAATTATTTTAATAAAATTTATCATTTACCTTTCATTCTCACAAAAATATGTAGGATTTTTCCCTGGACAACTATGTGTCGAACAATCACTGGCAGTTGACGAGTGCAAAACTATAAACAAATGTTTAATTGTATAAATGATTTCTATTTGAAATGAAAGCAAGTGGAAATTACCTGTTGAAATCAAAAGACAAATAACAACAATAAAAATCGCTTTCATTATTATTAATTGATTGCACTGCTACTATTTTTAATGTGAATTTAAAAAGATATATTTGTACGAAACTAATTTATACTAATTTTTAATTTCAGTTGTGAAATAATTATTATATTTTACATGATAACTTTTTTTTTGTTGTGGCTATGTTAGTTATTATCTGATTTTCCTCATGCAAACTTTGAAATTAAAATAGATAAGAAAAACGTATCAAATGTTTTTCAAAACCTTTTGCAATTCCAAAAAAACACTTGCATGATATTTTCTAAAATAATCTTGAAAAACTTCAAGATTACTTCACTTCCCCCTCCAACCTCATCCCAACCCCGTACGTAATTGGCCAAATTGCAATAGTCGTACAAAGTCCATTCCTTCAAAAACATCTTAACACCGCTGCTATTTGTCAATTCTCGGGCTAGTAATTCTCGTAATAATGAAACTTTGTATCTTTTTTTCATCGGAGAAATGCAGCCTTGATCCATCAGCTGTATTATCGGAGTGACATTCGGGGGCAAATAGAAGACCTCGCACTGAGAGTCGACATCGTTCAATTCTTCAATTCATGGGTGCGAGGGTGAATTGTCTAGTAGTAAAACGAATCTGTAATCAGTAATTAAAATAATAAACATTAATCTATTTATCTACCTACATTAAAAAAAATGTTTCGTCGCTGCAACCACTGTTTAATTAATTAATTAATTGAATTAGTATTCAATTTGATAGGAATGTATGTGTATCATATACCGTTGGATTCGGCATGAAAAAACGAATCCGTTGGTCATGATGATGATGATGATTTTATAATGAATGACAATGAAAAATCATCATTTTTACAAGAACTTATATCGTATACAAAATGTACATGTGTTATAAAGAAAACAAGGAGAGAATTTTAAAAAAGAAAGGAGAAAGGAAGAAAAAATGAAACGGAAAAGAAAGAAAAGTACTTATGGAAACCCCGATTTAAAATCGGGGTCTCTAATTCATTCTCGCTCACCTTCCCCGGCCTCTCAGGCGATTTGTGGTAGATCTGGAAAAGAAAATTTTTTTTGAAATTAAAAAAAATAATAATGAAATTAATCAATGGGCCACAACCGCATTGATGGGGTATCCCCATGCAGCATGAGCCCGACTTGTATGTTCTTCAGTATGTTATGGGGAACAGCACCATGTTCGACTCCTTTGTGTGCCGAGAACTGTTCGGCACGCTGTTGCCGATCTGCAACATATTTCGCATACCTGAAAAAAAAGATTGAATGAATTTGAAAAAAAGGAAAGTAAAATAATTGAAAAAATAATTACTTACCGAGTACCGATCGGCCCTAAACCGGGATGCCGATTGCTCGACCATCTGAAAATAAAACATAAAATAAGTAACAAATTATAAATAAAAGAAAAAGCGAAAGGTTACTGAAAAAAAAGAAGAAAAAGAGAAAGGAGAAAAAAGAAAAATGAGAAGAAGGAAAAGAAAGAACATATTTAATGATAGAAAAAAAAGAAGAAAAATAAAAAAAAAGAGAAAATAAAGAAAAAAGTGAATAAAAGGCAGAAAAGAAGAAAAAAATAAAAACGTTGAAAAAAGGAAAAAAAGTAAAGGCAGCGTTTAAATTCAAATTTCAAAAAAAGGAATATAAGTAGAAAGAAAAAAAAAGATAAAAGAAGAAAAATAAAAATAAAGAAAAGAAAAAAGGAGAAAACATAAAAAAAATTGGCAAAGGAAGGAAAAGGAAAAAAAAGGAAAAGAAAGAATAAAAGAAAAAAACAAGAAAAAAAAGAATGGAATGGAAAAAGAAAATATTTTACTTATAAATTGTCGTTGTTCGCAAATGAACTCCATATCATTTTCTTGATCTGAAAGAAAGTAAAATATCAATGATTTTTTTCAAATAAAAAAAATACACGAATAAGAAAAATATGTATAATTTTTCTTACCAATTATTTGGACATCATTATCCAAACGAGGACTACGCTGGAACGTGATGACCACGTCATCTGAAGCAGGTTGATCTAAAAAATAGAGAAAATAAGCGATGACAAGAAATAAAAAAACATTCAAAAAATAATGAATAAAAAAGAATATAAGAATAATGAGAAATGAAGATTGAAAAAGAAAAACAAAATTAAGGAGCAAAAAGAAAAAGAATGAACAAAAATAGAAAATAGTAAAAATAAAAAGTGAAAATGAAATAAAGGGAAAATAATAATTATTATTGAGAATATTGTCAATTTTCAATTTGTCATGAATATATATGTATCATATACCGTTGGATTCGTTAGGGAAAGACGAATCCACTAGTCATGATGATGATGATGATTTCATGATGACGATGATGAAAAATCATCATTATTACAAATACATACGTTATATTACAAAACGTACATGTATTATGTATCATTGGATAGGTTATCTAACGAATTTGTTTTTAATTACGCGATGATGATTTAATGATGGTGAAAAATCATCAAAATATAAATATAAGCATGTATATATGTTATCGTATATCATTGGAATCGTAATTCAAAGACGAATTCATCGGTCATCATTACATGATGATTTAATGATGATGATAATGACAAATCATTAAAATAACGTTTATAATAAATAATAAAAATATGGTATTGTAGTATATCCATGGATACGGCATCAAAAAACAAACTCATTGATCATCATGCGATGATAATTCATTAATGATGATGGTGAAAAATCATCAAAATACATTTTAAATAAAAATATGAGTTTGTTGAACGTCGTTGGGTAGAAAATTGAAAAACGAATTCATTGGTCATCATTCTATGATGATTCAATGATGATGATGGTGAAAAATGATGAAAATATGACTATGGATAAAAATATGAAAATCGTTGGATAGGTAATTTAAAGATGAATCTATTGATCATCATGTCATGATGATTTCATGATACTAATACTCACAAATCATCAAAATATAGTCTATTGTTATAATGATTTGATAATGATTATGATGTCAAATCATCAAATTTGGTTTGTGCCAGTTGTTTTTGAAACCAATTCTATTCAAATTTTCAAATTCAATAATAGGCTACATTCATTCATCTACATACAAATGAAAATAAGTGAAAATGTATTATGTGAATTTTTCACATAAGAAATGTCAGAATATTTGTTCAGAAATAGAATTGTATATAAATATATTTTGAAGTATCTTTAAAGTAATAGTCTCGATATCATATGATTTGACCAGTCATCTATATACAAACAGAAATTTATGTATAATAATCAAAAAATAATATTAAAAATCATAATTGTATAATTCAAACTTCTATAGTTATGATAAATTGCAAGTTTTGCGCGAGGTTTATACGGACACCCTTGAAGTAAAAAATATTCAATTTGGCAATTTGTGTAAGTGCATAATATAATATGAAGTATAACGTAGATATCATACAGAATAGAGTGATAAATCGTAGTACAATATAAAATAATCAAGTTCATAAGTCTCAACCGTTTTGGTTAACAATAATAATAATATAAGATTTTGTTTGAAACAAAGTACATGTGATCTGGAAGTCTTGTATGAAGGCAGGCAGTGTCCCACTCGTAACTAGGATGGTTGAAAGAGTGTTGCGACATGTACTCACCGATTAGTAAATTTCCTTGGATCCCAATAAAATACAACTTATGACAAATAAATAAAATTTTATAACTTACCTGCGAATAAATTGTTGTCTTTGGTAAAATAATATTTTGGAAAATAAAGCTGTGGTGGGTGTATTTTCACAAATGAAAAAGAAAAGAACCGTTTGGAATTGATTGAAAATAAATTTACTTGAAAACTTAATTACGATTAGCGAAGATAAGAGTAAAGTTTTTATAAATGTACAATTGCACGAGCGAAACAATAATTTTTCTTACAGAAAACCAAAGTAATGCTCAGTTGTTTAGCGTAACTTAACATCCAGCTTAAAAATAATAATATAATATCTATAATGATAAAACAATAATAATAATAAAGAATAAAAATAATAAAGATACAAACAACACGTATGGACGAATTTAAAAAAAAAATTGTAATTATTATTAATCGTACAATAATATGATTATTGACAATGATGCGGCTATGTGCACATTAAAACACCTTATCATTATCTTACAAGACCAGCTTCTCTTGTACACTATATACAATCGCTAATTATTATATTCATCTGCATTAATAATAAAACTATTTATACTATAATATAATGTTGAATTCATTATTATCATGAATATTTATAGCATATTAGTGTTGAATGTTCACTTCCTAATTGTATAAGAAACAATGAGAAATCAATGAATTATGCATCATATTTTGTACAATAAAGGCTCCTTTTTTCAAAACATTTGTAGCCTTTTTTTTTTTGTTTTTTCCTATCATCAAAAATTTACACTTATCGGAGGACTGATGTCGCGCACTCGAACATCCCAAGTTTTCAATCAAAACACCAACCACTCACTTTCCATCCACTTTCAATCTCAATTCAAGAGAGTTCAACTATCGTTTAATTCATTTTTATTTACTTTTATCTGATTTTATTTAGGTATATATTCATTATATTTAAAACAACTACCACAAAAGAAATCTTTGTCTCTAAAATAAAAAATAAGTAGAAAAAAGTAGGAAACATAAAGTTTCTTTACACGTCTTATCATTACAATGAATTAATTATATTGTTATAATTATCATGTACAAAGTCGGGAGGTTCGAGTGCGTGTTTTATAAATAATTATCATCAACTATTACCATTAGTTAATTACAATTACGTCGAATTGTTTGCCTATGACGAAAAAGAATATCTTTGCTATGAAAAAAGTGGGGGCGCAAAAATAAAAAATAAAATTACGAAATTTTCATAGTAAATAGAATAACATGATTTTCTTTCAACAGGCGCTTATCATACAAGGGAAAACAACATTCTCACATACAAACGGTTGATGTTCTTTTTTTTAATAACGCATTTCATTCGTGCATAAACTGACCCTTCGGTGAAATCATCTTGCGATCAGTTTGCAATTTGATCATGTATATGAGTAACTCGAAGAACAAATTTCTCAATGCCGTATTTGAATCAATATAAATTTGACCGTATATAGCAATGATGGGTCACGCTCGAATAGTAAAAATTGAACAGTGTATAAAACCATGTGCCTTGTATAACGGTTCTGTAAAAAATTTAATTTTTTGTCATGCAATTTGACGCTGCTACACCATTGAGTTGATTATTACAAAAATAACATTACTGGAAGTTTTGATTATGCTTTCTTACAATAATTCTATGTATTTGTATTTCTCTTACACTTTGTTCTCCCAATTGGTATTTGCTTTTTATCGTTTCGCATTTTGACATCAAAGTAGTAACAAAAATGGAAGATTGAAAAATTGTGAAAAACTGTACATAGAAATGTAGATCGCGTACGCAGTCATAAAACATGTATACTAATTTTTTTTATTCATTAATTAATGCGTATGAGATTTTCAATATGTATAATTTGTTGTTTGCTTGTAAATCGTTATTATCTACGTATACATTTTATAGGTCGTATGATCATAATTCATAAATTCGGATTCTGCGTTTGTCAAGTAAACTGCGTTTCGAATTTCATCCATTTTTATTGATTGATTGAAAATTAAAATATAATAATATATACTAATAAAAATACATCTAAATGATTCGTGTACAAAAATCAAATACAAAAATGGTGTAAAAAAATATAAAATTTATCTCTTTGAAATCGACAAATCATGTACAGTATTATGACACAAAATTCAAGCCGATGAAATAACTTGTGCCGCGAATGTCTTGCACGTAAACTAACAAGTCAGATAAGTTAATTTCATTTATACGTAAATTCTCAAGATGTGAGGCAAAAAACTCGCGCGCAAAAACCCCTCTTCAGAGGAATTTCATGAACGAGGTGGGCAAAACCAAATCGCGAGATTTCGCCTTGCATCTTAATAGAGCATGGCCCTTGATTCAATAAATAATTACAATTCATAATAATCGAACAAATGATTGAATGGTATTAAATATCGTTACAATAATAAATAGTTCGATAAACAAAGTAAGAAACGGAGTGTAATAAAAAAGAAAACGATTTGAAATTCAAAAAAAAAAAAAAAAATAGTCCCGTTAAAATGATTAAAATGAACAAAATGTGTTCTAAACTCGATCGCTCGTTTGCCCAGAGTCGCGTCTTCGTTCCTATTCCTCTCACGTTAATACAATGTATTTACAATTTTTATTGAAATGTTGCTCCACAAAACGGTCTCATGTCTGCGTTAGATGACCAAATATAAAGCGAGTTACTTGCAAGTGTTTGAGTTCGTCTCTAAACTAGTTTCAATTTCACTAACCAGATCACATTTTCTTTGTTAATAATACAATTAGATCGAATAGAAATTATTAAGTTCAGAATTTTTGAATAATAAATATAAACATCATATTTGTTGACATTCTCCAAGAATCAGTCTACCTAACTCTGATCAGAAAAATTGTTACCTTCTGAGACTTGTATTGCTCGTTCGAAATGCACGCTCTCGTTTAATGGAATTATTATTGGGCACTTTGTGACATTTCACTTCACCCTCAGATCGTTTTATATACATAATACACCAATTATTTCCTTTTCGCTTTCATATTACACACTTACAACATTTTTGAGTGAGCCTCGCGGGTCGATTTTTATTCACATTTTTTTTCTTGTAACACCACGCAATCGGGTTTTATTGAAAATTACTCCACGCATAAAAGGATAAATGAGCATCATATTTTTTCTAATATAAAATAAAATACAAATTTAGTTAAAAGTTGTTGTAACTTATGAGAAAAAGTGACCGTTAGACATATCGTTGTAAAGTGTAATAATTTTAACGGGTGTACATTTTTGAAAAATAAAAGTAAGAAAAATTTAGAGACAAATACAAGTTGTAGTATAAATATTTTACAAATTAATTTAAAAAAAAGATATGCATTTTAAATCTGATCAATGTCCAACAAAGTGTCTAAGGGAATCGCTTTCCATAAGTTCGAAAATTATCGCACGAGTGCGTGGTGCAAAATAAGAGATTCGGAGAGGCGAGTTCGTCTTCTTGCAGCGTTCAAATTCCCTACGCTTCAATATAATTTTCATACACATTTGAATTTATAATATTTACTCTCAATACCTCGACATATACATATACATATACATATACATATACATATATATATATACATATACATATACATATACATATATATATATATATATATATATATATATATATTTATTCATTCATTTATATATATATATATTTATATCTACATTTATAAATAGAATATATATTCTCAATAATATGCGAAAACCGTTAGAATACGAAATACAAACACAACACATCGTAAAATTCAATTTACGATAAACAGGCGGGCGGGGAGATGGATGATTAGAGCTGCTAGTCTACCCGCTTTGGGGAAAGCAGGGCATTGACGCAAGAAGCCGAATCGCTGAGTGAGCCCCGAAGCGTCAGTGCAATATCAACGCCTATCATTAATTATCACCTAACTTGGCAGTCCTGAGGGAGCGGTGCCGGCGGACATCCGGACGACTCCGTCGGGGCTTCATCTGGTTTGACCGCAGGAGTTTCAGCAGGTGGCGGCGCGACTTGAGTCGCTTTTGCTTCCGCGTCCGCGTCCGCGCCCACAGGCACGGTGGCGCTAGCGCCCCCTCGCTCAGGTTTTGCGTCCTTCAACTCGTAGCCCTCCTGGCAACGCGTCAATTTTAATCTGATCGGCGTGACCTTCGCGGAACGCACGTTCTTGAGCGAAGTGGCACCAGCGGCATCCTGTTTTTCAGGCTCCTCTTGTCGCTCGCCCTCGGCTGCAGCTCCGTCTATAGGCACACGCGCGCCCTCTTGTTCGTCAAGCTGAGGCGGCGCATTATCCGGGGGCGGTGCCACCCGGTTCTGCGCCTCCTCGCTTGAGGGTGCCCCTTCGGCGGCCGGCATACCTTCCTCTGAACTCGGGTTTTTACCCAATCGAATGATCAGCTTGGTCGTGCCTTCCTCAAGGATTTGCACGCAGCCTTCTTCTCTACGCTTCTTGTCGCGCTTCTTGTCACGCTTCTTTTCACGCCCCGCCCGGTCTTTCTTGCTTTTCGTTTTGTCTTTCTTGTCATCACTGCTGTTAAAGTCTGCCATCACCATCCTGCGATAGCGCATGCTGTCACGTCTCAGCTCCTCGATGCTCGGCTTGCTTGGCATGCTGCTCAGCCGCTTCTTAGGCGGCCTGATAGCTCCACCTCGATCCTCCAGTGGGCTTTCCACAGCTTGACCGATGATACTGTTTCCAAACTTGATTTTTAATTTTGGATGCCCACCGCTGTTTACCACGTTGCTCGTTGTCGGCCTGGTCTGACGACCCCGTCGACGATCAGATCCCAGCGTTCCTGGACCCAACGATCGACATGTGAGTGCATCTTCATCCTCCCTGCTGTCAGACAAAGGACCAACTCGGTCTTTTCGTCGCTTTTTATCCGCGTTAGCATCCAGCATCGGCTTGTAGTCTTCTCGCGTAGGGATTGAGGTCATTGAAGCTACCGCCTTCGGGAACGTTCGAATCACCGTTCTATTTTGTGGAGTATTCACTGGTGCAGTCGTCACATTTGGAGTCAAAGGTGAGCTCATGTTTTTATTATCCTGCAAAATTTCGAACAATGTAATCAAAGTGGACAATTTTCTTTAATAAAGAACAATTCAAGAAAGTTTCAATTCAACATTTTTTTACTGCGTTCAGTGAAATTCCTAACAAAGAAATATATTCGTCAAACACAAATACTTTTACACCTAACCCTCAACTAACCACATAGATTCAAAAGATTCAGATCGTTTTTTTCAGTTAGTATAAAGTTTTTGTGTCTTAGAAAACAAATCTGATTAGTAATGATTCATTTTGTACTCATCTTGTTCTATCTATTCCTTGTACATTCATTTTGCTTAAGAAATTAAACAAAAATCTGTCAATCAATTTTAACATTGTGACAATTCGAATGTTCTTCAAATTTAAGTGATAAAAATTTCTAATTTAGTATCTTTCTCCATGATTAGTCATTTTTTTAAATGAAAAAATAGTTATTTTCAATTGTTTGCATTGAATCACTGTAATGTATTTTTTCTAATATACACACTCTTGATAAACTACGGTATAAAAAACATTCCAATGCAGTTATGATTAAAAAATATTATTTTTTTGTAAGAGTGTTTGTATATATTGTTGATTAACTTTTGAATTGTTTAGTAATCGTTTCCACACTATGAAAATTGTATTTCTAAAATGTAAAACTTTCAATTTCATTGACTGCATTTAGTGTCAAATAAATTAAACCACCTCTGCGAGGCCCAGGTGATTGGTTGAGTTATATTCTGAGCACTGGTTAGTTGCGGATTAATTTATTATTCTTCATTAGATATTTTTTATGTCAAATGAATGGCTAAACAAACCTGCGAGCAATACTGCCAAAGCAATTCCTTCTTCCTCATTCTTCTTAAATTTGAGGTCCCTGTAGCAGCGGAAGCACTAGTCGGCGTAACGACAGATGGCGCTTGTTGTACCATCGTAGGAGTAACAGGAGCAGGAACGTAATTTGCATCCAAGAACGGACCCTTGATTTTGACCTTCAGCTGATTGCGTGAATCCGACAGCGCCATCTTGCCAATATCGGCATTTGTAGCAGACTCTTCGTGACCCGTGGGGCCCTCATTGCTCTCGATTTTGACGTGAGACTCGACCTGCGGATGCTGTTGTTGTTGGTGTTGTTGTTGTTTGAATGCACTGTCAAACTCTTTGTCCAAATCCTCTTCTTCTGGCAACGATTGGTCGACCGATATATTGCCAAAGGGGTGCAAAAGGTGATTCGCGTAGCCGTGCGAGTGAAGCGACGACGCCTGGGCGTCTGTTGTTGAGTTGTACGTTCGCATATCCACCGGACCAGGTAATAAAGGTAACACTGGGTCTGCGAAAGCTGCATTCGAAGCGTTCGCGTCTGTTGCTGCGGTGCTCTCTGTTCGACTAGTGGGCGATGATAATTTTTTGTCGTCAGCAAACCTGAAATTAGTACAAGCAAATCAGTAATTTGACATATTCTTCGCAAACGATTAAATTTTATAATCTATTTCACATTTTATTTTAAGTAACGTACCTTTTGTGAAGGGGACTAATAGGAACACTGGAATCCCTATCATAAAGATCGGTCTTCCTATCTGCAACGTCTGTCGATTTCTTCCTCTCACGCATCATTCTCAGATCAGCGATGTTGGCCTCGCTAGTCGAGTCCTCGTCTGAATCAAAATCATACACAGTGCCCACGAGTTTATTGTGAATCGAGTCATCGTGCATTGCAGAGAGAATGTTAGTGCTCTTGCCACGTCCTCGTCCCCTGCCTCTTCCTCTGCCTCTGTGGCCCGGCTGCTGCGAGGCTTTGCCACCTCGCCCTCGACCTCGAGATCCCATACTCGAACTCTTAATATTCTCCTGCCGAGGAGACTTGCCCGGCGATTTACCCTGCAAGGAAGTGACCCGCGCAGACGTGCGAGTAGGCTTGGAAGGCGATTTTTTGCCAGTAGGCGGCGTCGCTTTGGCTTCCGCAAAAGTGTCAACGACATGGTTGTCCGCAGGCGTTACGTGATTGTCCGCATTGTTTAGGAACGGCGTAACTACTGCTGGGGATGCAATTTCGTTCACGGGAGAACGCATTTGCAGTTCAACGCTGCACTTTTGCAGCTCAGTCGGTTGAATATCAACAGGAACAGGTGGCACTGTCGCTGTCGCCGCCTCTTTCACCACTTCAGGCGGCATGGGCTGTGCGACTTCTGCAGGAGTTGCTAACTGTTCTGTCTGCTGCACTGGCGCAGACACCGGAGGTGGCGGAGTTGGAATTTTCGTCGGCGAAACCATTGCTGCTGTGAGTGCCATGTTGTGCGACGATGATGTGAATGCTGCAGTGCACGAGGATGCCTGGAAATTTGAAATCTAAAATAGTAGGTTTAGTTTAGTAATTAAAATTTTGAAAATGATTACAAAGTAATTTAGCAAATATATTTCATCTAATTCTCTAATCTATTCATTCGACTGATTTACACAATATCATTACGACTAGATTATAATTATACTATATTTTTAATTTGTTATTTTGATTTGGTGGTCTGTTTGCAATAAATCAATGGATGAAATCAAATAAATCAAAACAGTGTATACTCACATTGACTTGCATATTGAGAGTATCATCTAGTTTTGGTACATGAGGAGGCAGCAAGCTTTGTCCAGGGAAAGGTGCTCCGAAAGACGGTGGGAATAGCGCGGCACTTGGCGTTGCGTATGGCAAAGGTCCAGGACACGGCTGCGGAGGAAAAAGCGAAACAGGGCCCTGCACGTACGGTGGATTGTCCTGATACGTGTGATAGGGTGGTGCATCCATTGAACAAGGTGGGTATGGAAGAGGCGGCATGCCTTTGTACGGTGGTAACGAGTGTTCCTCAATCGAGGACGCAGACTCAATTGACGAAGACGTAGATCGCCGGGAGGGCAGCACTTGACTCTCTGCCCAGCGTGCATCTGGTCGTGAGCCATTGGTGTCTGTATAAGGTGAACCGCTCTGTTCGAATTCTTGACGACTGTCGTCCGTCTCCTTGTCTAATGCCTGCTGCAACTCATGTTCCTCCTCTTCGACAGAATTTGGAAGACCTATCAAATGACGGTTCACCATTTCCATCGGAGTCAAATCGTCAACAAGCGGTTGAGCCACCTGTTGCTCCAACAGAGACATGCGAGTGTCTGCATGAGCCTCCAGGTGACGCGATAGTGAGTGCAATTGCTGATGCTGCAACATCTGGTACTGATCTTGAACATTTGTACTGAATGAAGAATGGACCAGGGCTTCTGCGTTGCTGTCCGCGATGACCTGATAGAACAACAATTCATACATAACAACTTTAGTTTATGAACGACACAACAAATTGTTAAATATTTATTAATATTTATTTGCAATATATCACTATATAATTATAATAATGATAAAAACCTGTGTGAGATCATTAGGAAACTGATGAGCATATCTGTGATTTTGCGGGTCGATAAGAGTATTTAAGTGAACATCGTTCTGATGGAAGGACTCCATGCTAGGAGGAATCCACCGTTCTTCAGCATCATTGCGATCCAGCTTCGTTCTATCTGCAATTGGAGCCGCGCCAATTTTGTTGCTTTGTTCGCTTTCTTCATTACCGTAAACATAAGGTTCATCGTGAGCAAATGACGTTTTCCGTTTATCCACCACACTACCAATTGTTGGCATGTTGTCCTTATGATCGAGTTTATCCATTTCAATTGGTGGCACTGGGTCCATTTTGGAGCCTTTTTCACAAGTTTCATCCTATGGAAATTCGTACAATCAATACATACATCCAAATTAAAATTTCATTTCGCAATTTATTTTAATTTACTTACCTTCTCTTTATTTTTATCCTGCTTAATATCTTTTTTGATTTCTTCTTCTACAGATCCGATATGTTCCAATTCGAACTGACTAGAATTCGATTTCTTGGATAATCCCATGCGCAGTTTCTCAACCAAATGAAGTGTCTCCCTGGCACTATCTTCTTTATCCTCTTTGAACAAGAACTCATTGTTGAACGAAAACGTGAGAGGCGGTGCGCGTTCTTCTGCATCGCGCGGTATCACGAAGCCGTCGTTGTTGATGTCATCAGATAAAAGTTCTTGATCAAACTCAAAAAGTTCACACTCGTTCGATTCTTTGCCAGGGACGTGCTGGGGCGAAAATATTGACTGAACGGAACGCCGCCTCTTTCCAGAGAAGACAGTTTCGGGGGAAGGTTCAAGCTTTTTCTCCACCTCTGATTCTTGGATTCTCTTTGACGTATCCAGTGTACTTGACTCGGAGTTCTTTCGCGAGAGAGCAGCAGTGGCAGCTGCTGTTTCGCTCTCCGTGACCGATAACCTGGACTCCAAACTGGAATGATTGTTCTTAGTGTCTTCGATCTTTGGCTCTTCCACCTTCGGTAAGATATCGTCGTCAGTCAGAGATAACCGTGGCATATCTTCAGCCTGGAAATAAAAATAATAGTTTCAAGTTTAGAAAAATGTCTCAAATCAAAATAAAGAGTTTTAAAGAGTTTCAAAAGTTTTCATTCACCTTTGCTTTCATTTCTTTGCTCTTCATCTTATCCTGATGTTCTCTCTTCTCCAGCAGTTTGTCAAGTCGTCTCGATGACTTCTGCGGACTATCTCGTTCGGCCCTGCGTTGTTTCATCTCTTCCTCTAGCGTGTTTATCGAGTTGTGCGCATTCTTCTTGTTCCACTTGTCCTCGGCTTTGGACGGACTCTCAACCTCGGTTTTGCTGACAACTGCTGGCTTACTGATCTCCGGCAGTCTATCGTCTTCACTCAGCCTCTTTTCCAGCTTCTTGAGCGAAGACACATCTTTATTGCTGCTACTTTCTTCTTTCCGTACTTCATTTGTCGATTTTCGTTTTCGAGTTTCAGATTTGAGTCGACTACTGGGAGGACTTCCTTCACTCTTTCCATCTTTGGAGGAAATGGTGGCGGGAGAGAATGACGCAGCTGTCGCGGATGACGATGTTGTCGTTGCTGTTATAAACAAAAATAAAATAGTAAAAGCAATATAAAACTAATGAAAACAATCGTTTGACATAATAATGAAAAGATTGAGCTTTCGACAAATCGAACCTGTTGGCTGCTGAGGATGCTTAACGGGTTGACTTGGCTTTTTGGAAGATTTGGGCCCAGCAGTACTTCGTGGCCCATCATTATCTCGAGACCCACGGAGCACATCCGGATCAGGTGACCGCTGACGATGCTCCCGGTGGTGTTGCTGCTGCGACTGGGACTTTTTCGCACTGCCAGTGGCTGCGGTTTCGACGGCTTGGTCCGTCTTTTTGCCATCCGCTTGCGCTTTTTTCGAGTGCTCTTTGGCGGACACGGCGGTTGCGGCTCGAGCCGGTTCATTTCTCTCAGTAGACGGCGGCTGAAACTCTGGTCCATGCCGCCCGTCGGAAGTTTTAAGCTTCTTATCGGGCAGCTTTTTGAGTTTCCGTCCAGCCGCCGTCTGCTGTTGCTGCTGAACCGACTGTTGCTGCTGCCCGCTAATCGTCCGACTCGGTGTCTTGGACTTTGTCGACCGTGTCGGTGTTGTTGAGTCGCTCTCCGATGATGTACTCGAGGATAACGATTGCTCTTTTGTACCCAAAATAGGATTCTGAAATTTAAAAATAAACCATTCACAATCAACTCATATGATCAATCGATCGAACATAAAATTAAACATAATGTTTCGTTTTTAATCCCTGCCTTTTTCTGCGGCGAACTTTTCGTATCTTCCGAGTCACTGCTGCTGTCCGAAGATGAGCTGCTGCTGTAACTACTGCTACTCGAAGAATCACTGTTGCTCGAAGCCACTGAAGGTGCCTTCACTTCCGGAACCTTTTTCACTCGCTTGTCCTCCTTCTTTGGAGTCTCCTTCTTCTTTTGCACCTCTGTACTTTCTTTCTTCACCTTGGTATCGACCGGCTCCGCATCTTGCTGTACTGGCTTTGTACCGAGGCCACTCTTTATGTGTTCAGCGGCCTTCTTCGCAGCCTGCCTTTGCGGAACGTACGCCAAAATTTCGCTACCGTCGCCAGTCTCTTTCTCAAAATCGTAGACATCGTTGTTCTTTGCCTCTTTCTTATTTTCTCTTTCCTTGTGCGACTGCGTCTGGTTTGATGGTGTTTTCTTCGGCCGTTCTTTGGGTGTCTTCGTGGGTTTGCTCTCTTCAATAGGTGATTTGTTCGTTTCGAGTTGCTCGCCCGCGATATCCTTTTTGTTCTAAAAATTAAACGGAACATAATTATTACGATAATTGAAAAAAATATGAAATAATTAAAAACACGTATATAAAATAAAAATACTAAAACAACACGTACCGTAGTAGAGCGTTGCATAATTTCGGAAGCTTTCTTTGCAGCCTGCCTCTGCGGGACGATGAGCGAGGAGGACAAACTGTCTTTCTTTTTCACAGTCTTTACATTTTCCTTGTTCCTACCATCTTCGTCCTTTCTTGCAGCTTCCTTGGCAAACAACGACTTTTGCGAGTTCTTTGCCATATCGGAGCCCGAGAACTGTTTAACCGCAGCCTTAGTTATGAGCGTCGAGTGCGACGTGTGCTCCTGCGAATCAGAATCTGTGTCGGAGTAGATGTCCGCAACAGAGGTCGACCCGAGTCGCGTGTTGGTGTTGGTTTTACTGAGCAGCATCAGTTCGTCGCTGTCACTATTCGAAGCGCTGTCTAGCTCCTTCTCCATATGATGAAGCGTACGCGATCGCTTCGTGTCTTTTTGATCGCTCTCACTGCTTTCCTGTACACTCTTTCGAGAGATGCTGCTACTACTGCTGCTGTTCTTTGTACGCCTTCGATTCTTAATTTTGGTTGATACAGTCTCTTCTTCTGTGCTGGAGTCTGTGACATGCTTTATGACATTCTAAAAAATATAAATCAATCATGAAAATCATTATTTCAGCCTGCGTAACTTCAAGTAAATTAATCTAATTCTGTATAAAAGTGAGAACTCACCTTGCTCTTTGTCTTAGGTGTGCTAATCTTCGTTTTTCTATCTTTTGTCAAATCCGTTTCGCTACCACTGATAGATGATAAGTCAGTGCCATAAATAGTTTTCTTTCTGCTGATAGAGCCGTTGAAATAGAGTCTTTTGCTCGAAGCACCATTGAAATCGGGTTGCGACTTTTTGTCGTCTTGTGGTGTAGGCGACTCGCGACCCGCAATTCTATTCATAAGGGTTTCGATATCACAATTTAAACTCTCAGCGTCCGCATGAGAATACAGCTGATCGTAGATCGAAGGTCCGTGATTGGCTGCAAACACCGCCGCCGACGCCCCTGGTGACAACGGCGGACCCTCCAGTACCAACGTCTGTTTCTGGAAGGTTTGCTCGCGCAGTCGCAAGAACGATCGGCAAAGCTTTTCACGACGGCTCACCATGTAACAAAGATTGCGCACTCGTTCCAAGTCTTGGCGTAACTGGACAAACGTACGCATCTTCTCTTTGTCTGCGGCTTCACCTTGGGCACGAGCTCCCGCACCTGTCAGCTCGCCACATCGTGGCGCCAGTAACGGTTTATTGTGACCCGCCTGCAATTACATTATTCGTAACAGTAATAAATCAATTCATTCTTAACTCTTTACAATAGTTATAAGGATAAAAAAAATTAAGCACCCTTCGTTTGAGTTTCCAGTAATTGTAAATGTACACAACGGCGTCGGGGTCAACTTCTAATTGATGTGTCGTAATATCTTTCAAATTGACATGTTTGTCAAATTCAGCCTCTATCTCTTGCAATCTAAAACACAATAACCTTTTATTTCTATGATGCGAATAATCAAAATAATAATCAAATTGTGTTAAATTTTATTTGATACCGACAGTTATTATTGTAAGAACCAAAATCACAATACCGATGGAAATAACAATTAAAAACGATTATGAATAGTATAGTTTGATGCTTACTTTGCGGCGCGCGCTTGATTTTTTTCTTCGGACGTCATATCTTTGCGCTTTCGTCTTCTGGACTCGCCGTCTTCAGAATCAGAGGCACCGGTGCCTCCTGAACCACCGGTTCCACCGCCTCCGCTAACTTTGTCTTTTGTGTTTGTTCTACTGTGTTTTTGACAGTATGACTAAAAGAATTTACAAATTAATATTAAAAATATCCTTGACTTCAAATATGACTCACATTGAAGATTTGAAAATTGAAATTACCCTTAATTTTACACCATCGTCCGCCATTTCATCCTCTATAATGGCTTTCATCTCGAGGCCATACTTAAACGCGCAAGTTACATGATATGCCGTTTTACACGTCTTGATGCTGCACTGAATGCAAGCACCTACGCGTTCCCGACATAAAACGCAAATGAGACCCCATCGGCTTTGCTGCAAACAGAGTTCGTACCATTATTATTATTATTCGTACAGTTCTTTTATTATGCTGAACTAAATTTGTATATTATCTTTATATCAACTTACTGGAATACTGGATATTTTGGTGATAGGTTCCATCTTTTCCACACAGCCGATGCTCACTTCCGGAATCCACAGTGCACACGACACGTGGGCCCATTTTTGACCACTTCGCGTACACTTCATTGCACCACCCTTGTTGGGACACAGCACACAGTCTGGCCTCTGACTCAAAGAGCATGTTCTGCACAACCAGGAACCATCCGGGATTGACGTTATTCCGTAGCATGCCTGGTGTACGCAAATATTGCAGCAGTCACAGAATACCATCTCGTTACCTTCTTCCGAATCAGGCTGTAAATATTCATATATTATTTATTTATTATTTCATAGTTTGTATATTAGAATAAAAATAACAAAAAAAGAAAAAATAATAAATACCGATCTGCAGACGTCGCAAATGACATTTTCATCAAACTCAATTCCCAGACCTTCTTCATTTTTTACTATGGTTTGTATCCTTTCCCAGCATCTAACTTCTAGTTCTTCAATCACACGTTCTAATTGAGATTCAGATACTGGTGGTTGTCCAGCCTACAAAAAATGAAACAAATTGTATGAATTGTTAAGTTTCAAGTTGAGAATTTGTGTGAAAAAAACTCATGCTGACATGTACCTGTGCTCTTTCCCCATTGAGCACCTCGAGCCAAGCAATGTCTATGTCATCCAAATCGTAAGCACAAGCTTTTTCGGCTCTTGCTGGAGTGTTGCTCAAATAATGTTCTTCAGTACTAAAGAAATCATCCCGAGATATTCTGATATATTTTTTCGGCCTGTAAAATGAACGAATGGATTGTATTTCATTATTTCGTTATATCGATTGAAATATAAAACTAATGATCATAGAATGAAATTGAACTTACAATTTGAAATCAGCTTGGCCCTTAATAGATGGTGATTGTTGTGTAACAGTGACAGTTGGTTCTGGCAATGAGTCCGGATTAACAGGAACTTGGACACCGCGTTCCCATTCCTGCTTCCACTGATCAGTGATAACCCAGTACTCGTTGGGACTGAGGGGTTCGCTGTCGGGCAACTTCATGGCGCTTATGAGATCCTTGCGAAAGAGCTCGGCCGGGGCCTCTGCGGCTGAGCGGTTGTATATGCTCGATATTTTGATATCGCTGAGCGGTCGGGGGGTCCAGGATGCTCCACCCTGGCTCGACAAGGCCATCGTTTCCTCCTCCTCGGAGGGCCCATGAGCCACGGCTTGCATCGATGAGCCGGAACCACCGGCTCCCGGACCAAGCCGACATTTGCGCCTTTTAACTGCACTCGGGCAACCAGCCGCCGAGTCATTTTCGTTTCTATTTAATCTTTTGCCTCGTTGTGCCATTCTATTATACCAGGTGAGTTAATGGTATGCGGCACATGCAAACAGGCTGTGCGCATCCTGAAACAAACATCATTTGTTCTCTCATTAGTCAACATATCATATTCATTCCATTCATTTTTAGATATCCGATTTATTTCGTTCTCATTTATTTTCGTTATTTGATTGTGCATTATTTTGTAGAAACAAATTTAATCGACGGTCCCTTTCATCTAACTATTTTTATCATCAATCGAACTGTGATTCAAAATTTCAATCCTACTATGAAACCCAAATCTATAATTCATTCAATTTTTTTCTTGTAAACGGCCAAAAATCAGAATAAATCACATAGTATGTATATTGTCTGTTTTTTAAATTGATATCATTGATATCATATAAATATAAAAGAAAATTTTGTTAAATAATGTTTTATTTTATTAATTCTATAATTGAAACAGCAAAAACTTTGAACATTAATCAACTTGTATATATTTTCAACAAATTTAAACCTGTCATAATCAATTATTTACATTTCTAAGTCAATCTGAATCAAATTTTTGATATAAAATTACTCGATGCAAACTTGACGAATTTGACATTTTAAACAAACCGATGGAAATTTTTTTGATCATTTTATTAAAATGACTTTTTATGTTATACATTTTTCATTTATTTCAATGAATTTACAAGATTTATCGATTGCCTTAATCTTTGAAATGTATCAAACACATACAAAGCTATTGGAATTTACAGAAGCAAACTACGAATGTATAAGACATTAAATGTTTACCTCTTTGTTAATAACTTGTGAAAATCATAATTAATAAATCATCATGGAAATTCCTTGGCAAACGAACAATCTTCGGTTCGGTATTTTAGTTAAAAATATATAGCCCCATGTTGATTAATGTTCCTTCAATCGAAATGTATTTCAATTGTCCTCGTTCATCAAACACTTTTCCATATCAGACAAGCAATTCTAAACTTGAAGTCCTGTAAAATGAACAATCATGAAATTCCACTTTATCACAAAAACAGAATAAATAAAAACTTGCAAACAAATTGAACGATTTATTTAGTGTCAAAATAAGTGACATCGAATCAACAACTAATGTCTCACTGTGTATGCACGACAATCAAAACAAACAATCACGTAAAACCTAATGCCAAAAGGAGGCAAAATTTTCTTCTTATTTTATTTTTTGCAATATTAAAAAGGTTACTCACTACATAGTTGTCCACATATTATTATCTGACAAGCGACAGAATTTCATATCTGCAATGAGAAAAATTCGATATAAACAAACGTAAATGCACATTAACAACAAGAATAACAAGAACAACCGAGTCCATAACAGAACAATGAATTGTGCGAAAAGAAACAATAACAAACACGGTTCGTATATCGTATCACTCGAGTTGTTGACTGTCAGCAATCAGCAAAAGAGAAGACACGGGGGTTGTTTTGAAATTGGTGGCAATTAGGTTGGTTGGCACTGTCAGCGGCTAGTGACAGTCGCGTGACAAACAAATTTGTCGCCGATTGAAATGTGATATTGTGCGCGGGAAAACTCAAGGAAGGGACGTAGCAGGGTTGGCCGCGCACTTGGCTAGTCCGGAGCGCAGTCACGGCGAAGGCACCCGTTCTCTCCCACAACACACCTACATAGGTATTGTTTATATATACGTGTATATATATATATATATATATATATATATATATATATTTATTTATTTATATATTTATGTATGTATATGTACATACATATTTATGTACATATGTATATATGTTCACACATACACACACGTATATATATGTATGTGTATATATATGCATGTATATCTATATATACACATAATAATGTGGATATACGAAACGCGGGGCCGACGAAGTGCGTGTTTGGATGAGATGAGAAGCAGATGCGAGGTGAGTGGCGAACTCTCAGCGCAGGTGGGGCAACCGCGCGCGACTCGCAACCACTCGGGTCGGGTCGGCCCGATTGGCAACGGCGCCTCCGACTGTGAGGTTAACTCCGCGGCGGCGCGATCTGCATGCGAAATCGCGTGACCGCCGTGGTTCCGAGTGAACTGCTCAAGGATCGCGCGTCCCGGGCGATCCGCCACTCGACGAAGGCCGTCCCTCCTCGTCGTTCATGTAAACATTGCGGCCCGCGGTGCTCGCGTGTCCGCGCGTCACTTGGCGCAGCGGGAGCGCGCGCGCCTTCGCCGAGCCGCGACAAAACAAAAGTCGCGCAAGCACACGCACCAAGCCACCATCCACAAATTCGCGATTCAAGCCCAAATGCTTACGGCTCCATTACGCTGCGCTGCTGCTCTTCGGATTTTCTTGCTTCTTAACAACATTGACAATGTAGGTGGCGCATCAGCGCTCTCAGCAATCGAGCGCGCGCGCACGCGAACCCAAGGCAAGGCAACGCGGGTTGCATCCCACGCTCACGATTTTCGGTCCTCTCTCGAGTTGAATTGCGCGAGCCAATCCCCGCTGAAACCTAAAAGTGCGCGCAAATTTGATCACACTTATTGTTTTTTACAATCCGACAACATTTTACTTGTCATCATTACGCTTTTTCCGACAGTTTTATTTTAAAATTAATACATTTATACTCTTTTGTTTACATTGTTTACTAACTTCTATTTTAGTTTTGATAACAATTGAATTACAGTGTAACAAATGATTGACTGACAACGAAATTAATTATGCAAATGGTCAGAAATGATGAACTAGGTTTTACTTTAAGGTATAAATATATTTTAGGTGGTCCATCTTTTATGAATCAGATTTTAGACTAATTGAATTCTCTTGAAGTAGGATAGTCTTGTAGTTTTAAAATTGGTTTTAATTCACTCGTTTAAAATATGTAATATTTTTATTACAATAATAATACAGTAGCGTAGTGTTGGAACTATATCATTGTTTCAAATCGAAATAAATTACGCTCGTTGTTACAAAACATTTCTTTGAATTGACTTCACATAAATTGTTAAAAAATATTTATATAATAATTTATAAATTCATAATAATTGATTTATTCAAGCATCAATTGTTTAACGTTAATATTGGTTTTTATTTATTCTTAATTTCAATATAAATACTGACAAATGAAACTTTTTTTTTCTAATTACTATTAACAACTTAAAAATGTTGCAAATATACATTCAGTTTTGCTCAGTTTAAATCAAATTATTATAGTAATTGAAAGCAGAACTAATTATAATACGATTTGTGAATTAAAAAGGGATTCGAAAGTTGCCGTTATAGCGAGGCGAGAAGACTGATTGGTTGATTGCACTCGCATTCGCACGGTGCGCAAAAATCCACCTGATAGATCGCTCTATACGCTAGGCTACAACCAGAAGAAGAGAGAAACGAAGAGCGAGAGAAGGATGCGCGCGCGCACATACACCGAATTCGGCGCGTTAAATATCCTTATTATTGATCTATTACCATCTATTACGCGCACGCTACGATCGTGCGTCGATTCTCAGAGATCGCCTTCAGGGCGAATTTGATTTGCGATCTAAGGGCATTTCCCAAGTTGCAACAGTGTCTGCAAACCCGTCCCCTCCTTCCGTGTTCTCACAGGTTCAGAATGGCCGACCTAGGGTTCGATTTTTTACGGGGGAGAGGAGCAAGAGGTTCCAGTGCAGGACCAACTTCGCAGGACAGCCAAATCCTTCAATATTTAAATTTTCTATCAAAATGTAAATTTTTAACAATTTGTTTCACATATATCTTGGTGATATCAAATTTGAGAAAACGAAATACTGACCGTGTTGTGCATCATTAGTTTTTTTGCAAATATATGGATGACATCAAGTTGATAAAATTATATTTAAATAAAACTTTTTAAAATGTATGATTGATTATAATAAACATTTATATTTGATGATAATTGGAAGTGTTATCGAAATTTAATGAAACAAACGTTTTTCAGATGAAACTTTTTTGTTATCTTTTGGCTGGAGATAGTTGTGTCTGAATGGTCATAAGGTGTACGGTTTCGAAGAAGAATCGACCATTCCCGTATGACATTTCCGTTGAAACATCTCGCTGAGAGTTGTCTTTAGAAATTATTCGTGGCTATTTTGTAAATAGTGGCGACATCTTCTGTAAGAGCAGAAAATAGTGCAAACCATTCCTGCAAGGTAATGCAGGCTTTTACAGGCTCCTAAATTTGATCAATTTGAAAGTTTGAAACAAAATCTTCAAGATACTGTAAATCATTTTTGTTTCCTTTAATTTTGCGTAAATACATACATTGTTCTTACTTACTCAACGAAATAGAAAATTTATAATTATTCAATACAAATCTAGGGTTTGCACTCTTGGTGAAAAGCTTCTAAGGATCTGAAATCTCTCCATGTGGGTGGTAAGGCATTGTTTAGATGTAAACCACACCGCTTGCAACTTTCGCTAAATAAATTACTGTAACTGTTGAGCCAAGTCTGAAAAAAAAAAACAAAAAAAAAAAACAAATAATTTTTTCATATAATTCCAACAAATATATTTAAATATTTTCTTTCAATTGAGTTGAGATTATATTAATTAATTCATATTTTAGTTAAAAAATAGCTTACAATAAAAGATCTGAGAGCATAATCAGGCAGATTTGGAGAGTACAGATGTAGCATAGCAGCATGAACATTTTCAGTCACTTTTCGAAAGACTTTGTGTCTTGATTCCGACCACAAGTCCACAGTTTCATTGTAACCTTTGACGATAACCCATTCGATCATCAATCCCTTGAAAGCTATCGCTGCTTTCAGAACTTGTCCTAAAGTAATATGTAAGACAACATTTGATGTGGATGGTCGTGTGATACTTGATGACATGTTTGGAAACTGACGATCCAAAGAGGCTATTATGGAATCCACTTGTCTGAAATATCAATAAATACCCAAAATCCTGTCAATCAATATTGATAAAATAATGTCAACTTACATGAATTGATTAATTTTATTTACATTTTTGTTATTAATTTATCATTTATTTTTCAAAACTAAACATAAGTTGTTAAAATTTGTTTTCATTATTTTATTTGTTTGTTTTAGTTTCATTTTGGTTTACTTCGCAGATTTGTTTTCGCTGATTATAATCACTTGAACAATGTTTTGTTTTATAAAAATTGTTATAAAAATGATTTTTCTTATATTTACATCTTTTTAAAGTCATTTGTTAAACATGAACTTACTGAGGTGGAAGGTTATGACTGCTCATCTGAATCCTTCCTCGTTTAGCTCTGCCTAAATTCGTATAAGATCGTTTTAGCGAGTTCTGATTTAGAATTGCATGTGCAATGTTACTGTATTCGTGAACTTTATCAGTCCACTTGTGTCCATGTACGATTATTCCATAAAGACTTTGTCGTTCCTGGGTGGTTTCTTGTCCAAGATATTGTGTATTTCCTAGAGAAAATGGCCCTGGTGGAGGAGTCAAACTGTTTACCAAATTTTCGACATCTCTGAAAAAAAACATTTACTTTATTTAGAATAGCAATATAGAATATATTCAACTTTATTGTCACTTTTTTATCCTCAGTGGTATGATTACAAATTATGATTCTGTTGATATTTTACATTGTGTTTTATGGATTACCTATTTTTTTTCAAATGTATCCAACCGTAAAAAAACTAAAAACAAATTTACCTTAAGTTAATATTCACTGTAGTCAAAAGGTCCTGCAATTCACAAAGATATTTCGCTTCTTTATTTTCTTCTCCATGGTCGGATCTTAGTCCGTTGGCAAGCGACTCAAAAACCTGTCCAACGCTTGATCTTAAAACTTTAACAGAGGTCAGTGCGTTTTGCAACTGTTCCACATTCACCACGTTAACCATTGTTGCTTCTTGTTTGACAAACCGGTAGCGGGAAAAACGTAAACAAGTGTCATCGACACTTGGATCGCATCATTTCAAGAGAAAACAACCCAATAACCTATCCGTGAAAACTTGCTCTTTGTAGAGGGAGTTGTTATCGCGATGAAAACGTAAACAAATTTCTCCTAGTGCCTTCTGACAACCAATCATGTCATATCATTTTTTTATTTTTGTTGTGGCGACACTGCGGTGTTATAAACTTGTATTTATATCTCTGTCTCTTTCAGAAATATTACCCGATATATATATTCATCTCTATTTAGTTCCCTGGCTGATTAATTGTACTACAATAAGTATATATTAAATTTCTTTAACTTTTTCCTTGATTCAATAAAAACTTAGGATGCACAAGTGAAAGGCTGATGGAATTTGATGTTTGTTTTTAATTAAATTTTTCACTAAATCTAATTTCATAGCTTTTTCTTCTCATTTAGTTTTCACAATGAAAAAAAAAGAAAACACAAAACAAAACATTATTTTATGTGGTTAATTGATAAGAAAATTAATTTATAACGGAAGATAATATGATTTGAAAAAATAAGATTATCAAAGTGACGAATTTCAAACGAGTTTAATATTTGTTATCATCGACTTTCAGTGTACTTAGCCATAAAAATTGTGTCCATTAATTTGAATCACCATCATCAATACACTACCTTTTTACCATTTTCATAACAAGACAAGATGTTATCGAAAACCGATTCACAAGTACGGGAAATAATTTCACGGGCCGCAGAATAAATTAATACATTAATGCTTTTTCTCATTTTGCAATTTCATATATCGTTTCTATCTTCTTTTTATACACTGCTCTGACTACATTCCAAATTTTTTTTTTTTTTTCATTTTCCTTTACTTTAGTATATGAACTATTTTCATTGATCAAACAAATTCAAACATTTTTTTAGTTTTTAAATAAAGTTCATTCATCGGTAATTTTTTATACAAACTCTGATTGGATATAGAATTTGCGAAGTTTTCCTTTGCTATTTTCACAAGATTGCAGACTATGACTTTTCTTCTAATTGCTTTGGATCCTGATTAGAAATTCAATTTTTTTTATATTTGAAAAGTCAGAAACTTTTATTCTTACTAATGTATAAATCTTAACATATTTTGTTTATTTTTACGTTTTTTTTTTTTATTTACAAAAAGTAAGAATCCAAGGTTTTTTTTACATAAAAAATGTACAAAAATTGATTTGTTAATTTCCTTGTCAATACTCAAATAGGTCACAAACGTCCGCGGTTTAGTATGTCATATTATTTAAGTACAATTTTGTTAAGGGAGTATCCGTCCATGATAAACATTTTTTACAAACGTTTCTTAACAAACGACAGAAAAATCTGACATAAAATTCATTGTAGAGTTTATTTTAATTTATACTTCAAAGCAGAGTGTAAGTAAATTGTTACAAATAAGTGTATATCTTAATTGCAGTATAATAAAAATGTTTGTTTTCTGCGAAGAAATTCTACCTTAAGAGAATAGTAGACTCAAAAAAACTGAAAAAATTGTAACATAGTCTAATATAAATTATAAATTAAAAACTGATATTTTTCAATATAATTTTCTATGGTTTATGTAAATGAAAAAAAAAAAAAAAAAAAAAAAACACATTCAATATGAACTATACTAAAAATTTAAAATGTGAAAAAAGATTCAAATGCGATTAGGTATGTCATAAATTCAATTTATGATCCCGTAAATAACTGTAACATTTCCATACGCAAATAAACTTTTCTCAAATAAAATCGCGCGCTTTGATACGTGGCAACAAGTTGTTCTTCTTATTTATCTAAATTAGAATGAAAAATTAAAACAAAATTAAAATCAATTGATGTGTATATTGTTATTTCTAAAATGGACAAGTTAATTGAGAAGCTGTTGGTCAAACCAGAAACACGATGGCTCGTGTAGAAATTCGTTATCAAAATAGGATTACAGTTTTAATATTATACGCAGCATGTTGGTTTTTGCGTGAGTCAATTTTAGTCGATTTACGCGGTAAATTGTTATTGGAATTCGGCAATAACCTTGCGAGGGCAATTAATGTACTATAAGTCGCAGACTCTGGAAAGATAAAGAATCATATAGATATAATTTTTTTGTATTTATCAAAATCAAATCTTCACACCGCCGACGACAAATGGTTTATTATTTTTGTTGTTGCTTTTAGGTCTTTTTTTTTAAATTTGTTGATAGTTTATTTCTCTGTTAAAAATCAAGTCATTTTTATGAATGGAAAATGTAAGATGGATGGTTATACGTTTGTATTGTAATATAAAGGATAATAAAAACATCAAGTATGACATGAACAAAGATATAAGAAAGTTTTGTGGGTTGATATCGGAAATAAATTTTCAGATAAACGGTTGATGTTTCCGAATGTCTCGAAAGTTTCAATAAACATGGATAAATTAAATAAACGAACAAACACATGCATGGAGGCGTTGTTTCTCAATACACGAATCATCTCCGATTCCATTTCATTAGTGACTGAATTTTGTTTTTTAAAATGTTTTTTTTTTTTTTTTCATCTTTTTTATATGAACAATTATTCTCTTTTTAATATAATTGACATGTAATGTTATTGCAAAACTTAATAACTTTAATTTTATTCACTACTCCCAGTTGCAGTGTTGCCTGGTGACAAAAAGACCTCAATATTTTTTTATCGAAATCAACCCAAACCTGTAACCCAACTTTCTTTTTTTACTTATCACGATCATCATTCATTTTCAACCTACTTGTTTTCATGATGATAATTACCATGATACATGCATGTGCACGCACTTTGAACAAAATGCGATACACATTTGATTTACGTTTTATTCAGCGTGTGTAATGTTGATTGGTTTTGATTGAAAACAAATATCTATTCTCATTTGATGCAAACAATCACTATCAAAGATAAATAAAATAGTTGATTACATATCTATAAAATTAAATGATTATCAATACTGTTAATTAAATTTCTATTAAATACAAATGAGTATAATTATATTAGTAAATATTAATAAATGAAATGTCTACTTTTTGAATTTCAAATTTTCAAGATGAAAATTCATAAACAGGGGTGAATCTCTGCACTAATTACGAGAGTCAACTTTTTTATTTGAACGAAATCGAAATTAGACCGTGGTGCAATGTGAATTAGGATGAATAAGAACGAAAATTATGGACATCGTTGAACTCAAAACAAAAGTAAACGATGTAATTTAGTGACACGCTTCCTCATGCCTAACACGATGTTTGATATAATTTCATTGGACCGAATTCTAGGCACGTAATAATGCACGATTTTCGATCGACCGCAAACACGTTAAGAGTTCCAGTCAATGATCTTGCGCCAAAACTAAATCGCTTCTCTCGTGAGAATATACGCTGTTCATCGAGCTGTTCATTATATTTCTCCTGACTCTGCCACGCTCTGTGGCACTTAATTTATCACAACAATACGGTACGTGATCGAAATTCCTATTCAAAATGCAAAAATTTCAACAGGATCACCATTTTCCGTTTTCTAATTGCAATTACTACTAGCTGAAATTCCGGTAGTCTCGTGACGTCTGTTGATGAACTCAAACTGTAAATCTGATTGCCTTGAATAAAATTGACATTTGGTAAAAAAAATATATATATAATTTTGAGACCCTGTAAAATATGCCTGTTGCACAAGAAGTTTGATGGTTTCTTAATGGTTGAAGAATAAATTTTGCATATACAGGCAAATTTCATATCAGGCTAAGCTACTTCTACATCAGGACCTTAATGGAGACACATATGACACTGAAAATATTTATTTTACATCTATTAGTTGTTGAATTTTTAAAAGGCAGACAAATGAATGTTGCATTTTTTATTGTAAAATATGAAATAATCCGGTTCAAATTTAGACTGTCGCATTTATTCGTTCGAACAAATTTAACGTGTACTTCGCATTTTGCACCATCAACGATGATTTATATAAAGTAAATTTTAAAAATAAATCATGATTTATTTTCAATTATCGATCACATCCGTTTCGAAATCCATGTCCAAATTCCAATAAAACAGTCGCAGTAACGAAGTTATTTGAAAACTTAAGGGGAAAATAATTGCACATCGCTAGTAATGCATTCTTGTTCTTTGTGAAACGTAATTTGTTCATGATCCTGACATTATACCCGAGCTTATTTATCTTTCATCCTTCAATCGGAAAATTTTGATTAAAAAAGTTCCAGCGGTCTGATACATACTTATAAACGAATACTCAAAAAAGTTTGAATTAAAAATCGTAATTTCTTCAAATCAAAATGTACGCTGAAGAAAACAGAGAATTCTTAAGAGGCGCTATACAAAAATAAGGTCTGTTCATCGGCATGAACGTCATCGCAATTTATTTCGGAACACGTCTTTGTTTTATTTTGGAATGACAAAGCGACTTGACGTAACTTTTTAGCTCTAATGTTTTCAAGTAGCAGAGTGAGGCATCGGCGGTAATCCGACGAAAACATATTTTTTATTTCTGGCGCCTGCATATATATACGCAATCAAAAGTGAGCCACAGTTTATTAACACCAAACGGTTCCATTTTTTGCTTTATTACTTATCGGTTTTTGATCCAAGCACTTTTTCAGTTTTCAATATCTTTCCACCCGGCGGAAAAGTATTATATTCATAAATTTTTCTACTATCAATTGCACCCAGAGAAAAAAAACAACTGCGTTACATCGACGATACTTTGGTGAGATTGAAAAAGAATGTTTTTCACATGTGAAAAGAAAAGTGATCCTTTTTTGTTAGTCGTTGGTTTCGTGACAGATACCTCATATATTTGGTGCATCATGTTAAAGAACAATTTTATTATTTTTCTTACTTTGGTATAACGAAAGTGCTATTGAAATATTTACTTTGATTTAAAACTTTTGTTCTTTAAAACTTCGCTGATGAGAACAAGTAAATGTGGTATTAGGTCTGCAGATAAATTGACAAACGACTCTTGCTTTGATGGTGCAATGCTGACGCAAAGCTGTTGTGCATCAAGCGTGAAAAGTGATTGATCGTCGGTCGCAGTGGCAACCAGCAAAACTCTAATGAACAAACGAGGTAAAATGGTCTATGAATCGTGACAATCGAACTCATTCATATCCACTGATAGCTGGTGTGAATGCGATAATTCAAACACTTGAGTAAAATTTAAAGGACAAGAAGTGCATTTTTGAACAGTTATTTTCAAATATTTTACATATGTTAATTTCGTTCACTTAATTCCTTTTCATTTAATTCCGTGTGTTTTTGCAAAAAAAAAAACAGAAAAATAATTTTTTTTAATTATTTGTCAATTATTGAAGTTGAACCAACTTTTGGATTAATTAAGAATATAATAGCAATTCACACATGGAACATATAATTCTGCGGATGAAAGGGTTCTTATTTAATGCTATCAGAATGTAATTGGTTTTAACCCTAAGAGCAAAAAAAGGGTAAAAAGTTCGCAGTCAAGTAGAGAAAAAAGGAATGAGATTGCGGGGGCCTTGATTTCGATATACAATTCGGATCATACAATTACAAGCGCGCAAGCAGCAAAATAATTCAGAGTCTGAAGAAGAGTCTTGTAAAAATTCGTTGCATTGCAATAAGATACGTCATTGAATAAGATCCATTTGACCTTCGATGAGTGACATTCAAATGTAACCAAAAATAAACTTAAACAAAAAGGTAGATCTTTTTTAAGGTAGAAAATGTCTTTCGAAATACAATCAAATAATATTTAATTAGCAAATCATTTCAAGGGTAATGGTCAATGTTTTGAAACAGAATCTGACTTTTGCGAAGTTTCTTTTGTCTGCAACTAATTTCCGGATTATTGTATGTCTTACTATTTCTCGAAAAAAGTATCTAGTTTTCTTATTATACATCTTAATAAAAAAAATAGAAGAATGTAAAAAAAAAACAAAGAAAAATAGTTTTTATATCAGTCATCATTCGACACTTTGTCCGTCATGTTAAGAGACAATGTTAGGACTCAGAACATCGTGCATGACGAAGCTAAATTTTGAAAACGATTTTTTCATTGCTAATATTATATGATTTAATTTTTTTATTGACAATGATTATATGGCGCGTCCGTTAAAAATCAGTTATTCGTCACATTTTTTAAAATTGAAATAATCTGACAAGCATTATTACAAACATATCTTTAACCATGAAAAAATTTTATAGCATACATTGCATTTAGCATACTCTAAAATTGCTACCTTCAAAGTGAAAGCTCAATACTGAGTATAAAATCGAGAATGATATTAAACGAACCGAATTTGGTTCTGCGCATAAGTATAGTACTTTCATTCTATCTCATCTTTAGTTATCTTTCTCATCATTTTGAACAGACTAAAAAGTATTGTTTCCTTCTGGTGCAATTTCCTTCTATATTGAATCAATAAAAAATATCCAGATTTGTCTTAGGTTGCTCTAAAAACCAGAAATCAAATTATTTAAACTATAGATCTGCGACCTTTAAGCTCCACTTAAAGTTGCATTTTGACATTGGATTGACAAACATTTATACATAGTCAAATCTGTATCTACAAAAATGTAACAATAGCTTAAAATAATAATTTATAACGCATTTCATTGAGTTTTCCCATTGTTGAAGCTTCCATTGTGAGTGCACAATGTTCTGTAATGAACCACTCTATAGTATGTACCATATGCAATTTTGTACAAAAAATGTACTAAACAGTGACTCGACTGGTTGCATATTTTCAATTTAATTTTTCATTCAATTCAAATATATTTGATTCTTAAAAAAATGTAAGTGACATTGTAATGTTCAATTTTTGGCACATAAGAAACTTCTGCAGAGAAAGCAAAATAAAGAACAGTATTAAATTCAATAATAAACGTTAACTTATGTCGCGGTGCTCCGATTGAGTATCAGGCATTCAAGCACTAACATTTGGACTTTACCATTTGAGCGCCACCGTTTGGATACGAAAACATGTGCTCATAGCTTTATACCTACATTAAAGTAAGAAATATTTATTTTTTGAAGTTTTTAAGAGAATCGTCATTTATTGGATTAATGCAATGCACATTGAGAAATTGAACTGGACATATTCCATCTCTGTTCATTCAATAAGTCATCGTTTCATCTTCGCAATTCAAGGTCACATCCCTTATTTATGACTTAGTGTCGCGTTTTGTATAACTTGGTTACCCACAATGTCGAGTATAACATGACACACGTTATATTACATTGTTTCATCATTTACACTCGACTGGATTTACCCGTCGAGCAATTTATAACTCGAGCATTTACTGTAAAAATTATCGCTCATACTCTTAATAATGGGCCACTTGCGATAAAAAGTAGATGCTCATAAATAGATATAGATCATCATCGATAAATTTTCTGAACTTGGATTTTACGATCAAAAGATTTGATACAAAACATTTTACCGATTAGTCACGTTTAAATATTGAAATCTATTGTACAGTCAAATTTAAAAGATTTCATTCAAACTGTAAATTCATCAGAAGAATGTTAAAAAAAAGAAACTTATCATCTTTGGTATCGAATAATACTTGATGCTTGTTTGCTCTCCGCTTATCAAGTATCATAAAAACTGATGACGTAATATCATTTCCCAAAACTTATTCGGATAAATTGAAAAGAAAATTTATCCCTAATCTAAAATCGCATTTTTTATATTCGACGTTGTCCTAAATCATGAACGTTGTTGTTGGTATATAACAGAACCGAGACCCCTCTTCATTAGCCAAATAAAGTGGCGAAGAAACTAGTCTGGAGTGAACTTTATTGTCATGTTTGTGTCATCATGGTCAACTGAAAATGAATGTGCAAAAAGTGTAGAACGCAATTCGGTAAAGATGCCCTGACTTCTTTTTTGCAAAATTCATGGCCGGCAAAAATCGAACAGACGAATGCGGATATAAAAATGACAGGTATTGATAAGAAATCGCGTTTCGCATGAGCGCGACTGTTTTTCTTTCCTTTGCATTCATCTTCGTTTAAAGGGTAGTTCTCAGGCTGCTCAAAGACATGCCAGCTCAAAGAATTTATCTAGAATGTAACAATTAGTTAATAAAATAAGATCAAAACAATTAGCAATAGAAATGTTGTAAGAAAATGACACCGGGTAACTTAGTGACAAACAAACTGAAGGTACCTTTATGATGAAAAAAAAAAAAAAAAAGTACAAAGTTTGATTCAACAGGTGATGTCACACGGCGACCTTGTCTCTATATAAAATAATTAACTATAATCGCGATACGCAGTCAAACGGGAGAAGCAATTGAAAAGGTAAATTTACAAAACTGTAACACATTACTCGAATGAAATTTTTGTCTTACTTTGGTTTTCTTTGATAACCAGAATTCACCTGTTGACCATACAAATTTACTTTTGGGGTGTGGATTTGACAAATAAAGTATGAACCGATAAATGTTTCAGAATTAATTTGATTATTTTTCAATTCTTTATTGCAATTGTCTGTTGATGAGATAACTGAGATGAAAAGATGTATTTATTTTAATTAAAAATAATTATTAAGCCGGAGAATGATAGATTGGTATATCTGGCGGTGTAACTATGCATGTGGTACGAGGTTTGTGTGACGGACGCGTTTTTAACGACTGTAAACACACCTTATTCTCGTTCAGTAAATGCATCGCTATGGCAACGATTGGGAACTTCGAACGACAGTTCGTACCCAGTCGATGATCGATTCGATACAAAATGATGCAATTGTCTATAGTCGCTTCGCGCGCAACCGTGAAATCGTTTATCGCGGATTTTTTTCTCTTGTCGGACAGAAAACGCGATTAATATCAAAAAGTCATCGGCGGAAAACTGATTTCTATACCTATAGATTAAGCGTGTCTGTCTCTTTGAATTAATTTCTCAAGCCCTGTATAAATATACCATAAAACTATAAATATACGTTAAAAAAAGGAGAAGAAAAAACCAAACTCACACGAGCTAATTATAAAAATTTGTAAAAGCTAATTTTGACCAATCAATATTTGATGAATGAAAAGGTAGATCGGCAAAAGAAAAAACTGCACTGGTCTCTAGTTGGTTCTTGTGAATTGAATCTCATGAGAGATATAGATTGGTGATGGAAATTGCGCGGTATCTGGTGATAAGAGTTTGTGATTTGTTTTCACGAGCATCACCGGGCGATGATACACGGCGGAAAAGCGAGTGCGGCTGCTCCCATCCCCCCTGTTTCTTTTCCACCTTCACCTTCACCCTGGTTGAAATTGGCATCCGAATAAGCGTGGCGCGGTGGGGGCAGAGGTCCGAAGACGCCACGCAGGATGCTGCACTCGAGTTAAGTCCGTCGGGCGGAACGGTGCGCGCTCGGTGGTGGTGATGGACCCAATGACCTTGAGAGGTTCGAAGGGCGAACCTTAGCAGCATGTCTAATTCGCATAAGTGACTTGTTATTTGAAACACGAACAAGGTCCGGACCAATTGACCCTGATCAATACAAACATGGCACTTTGAGCGCATCTTCTTGCGTTCGTAGTTCGTCATGCTGAACCATACCGAAAGTCTGCCCGATCGTCTGATCGACGAGACCACGAGCTATGTCGCGGAGCTGCTCAACTCGAGCGTCCTCGAGATCGAACAGCCGCTGCGTGACCCGCTGTATGTGGTGCTGCCCATCCTCGTGGTCTACGCGATCATCTTCATCAGCGGCATCCTCGGCAACGTGTTCACATGCGTCGTCATAGCCCGAAACAAGTCTATGCACACCGCCACCAATTACTACCTCTTCAGCATGGCCGTATCGGACTTGCTCCTGCTCCTTGTAGGACTACCACCCGAATTCCTTTACATCATCTCCAACACGCCCTACATGTTTGGATCCGTTTATTGTGTCGTGCAAAGCTTCGCGTCCGAAACATGTGCTAACGCCAGCGTGCTCACTATCACGGCTTTCACCGTCGAGAGGTTTGTCCTGCATTCATTAATGATATCGCTTTTTTACATTATACATTTTATATTATATAAATATAATCTACCATGTCTGAGCTCAGATTTTGTCTTCATACTTGGGCTATCGTTCGGCCGATCGGGATAATTGTATTATGCCCATCGGGACAAATCAGCTCTATCATCATTTTTATGCGTCTGGATGCGTTTTAAGATAGTTGAAATGAGAATTATCGCAAATGATGTTCAAATATTTTCAGTTACAAAATACCACAAAATACGAACCGGGCGGTCTCTTAAGCCGAATTCAAACCAGCTTCCCGAATGGGTTCGGATCATTTTTAACCATAATTAATATACCTCACTTGATAATAAGTATTGCGGTATTATGAATTCAATTTTATGACACGAGTTTTTATGTATATATTTTTTTGTTTCAGAATGTGGCCTCACTAATTAATTTTTATTTTATTCATTATGAGCGGTTGTACTTGCAGTGTCAAAGCCCTTAGGAAAAAAAATACGATCATCTTAATCCTGAACTTGTAAAAATGTTTTTTTCTTTTCACAAATCATGCCATTGCCAGCATTCCAAAATTAACATTTCGAAAATTTTTTTATTCTTCAAGATAAACACCTCCATTGCCACCGCCATTGATGTTTCTTAACGCAAAGATACAAATTATCAAAAGAGTAACCATATGATTTCATGTCACCACAACCAGTTCAAACAAATTTTTCCTGCTACGATTATAAAATGTTTTCTTTCTTTAAAAAAAAAAAATAGAAAGAAATAATTACATATAATTCATTAGATCAGGAACTTTTCTTCAATCGTTCGGGGTCGAATTTTATATCTCAACTTTGGGATAAGAGACACCTGAATAAGACCATATCTTTGTCTGCGTGACGTCAAGAGTGCGAAAAAAAAAAAAAAAAAAAAAAACATAGTTGCGAATTCCGCGGTGGGGCAAAAATAAACTTCGGTTTTGTCGAATTAAGATCTGTTGATCTGCTGACAATAATTGGAAGCAGCTGATCGATACGAGACGATTATATGAAGTCATAAAATTGGACAGTTTTCATTCAAGATGATTTACCATCATTTTCCTATTTTTTTTTTTTGTTGCGAGCTATATCATAAAAATGCTAAACGTCGATTGACCGCAAAAATTAAATAAATATTTATAAGTCGCTGAAATTTATATCGACACTCATATAACACGTCTGATCGAATATTTTTTTACCAGGATGAAGGACGGCGCCCTGCGGGCGCTTTTACTTGACGATTATTAATTACGATTGTTTGAAACAAAGTCACTTCATATGTATTAATATCTTTTAGTATTTCAGTTGACTTTGAATTTCTTTCTACACGAAAAATGGCGTTTCAGTTGAACATTATTACTGTAACAAGAGTCACAAAAATAAAACCTTAATTTGTAATTTGTTTCGTTTGAATTCATGATATTTTGCAATTATGCTTGATGTAATTCAAGTTTCTCGATTACATTAATAATTTTTTATTGAAAAAATGGTTCTTTGTTTTTTGACAATAATTTTTCAAAATTTTAATAATCTCAAAATTTAAAATAAAACTTTTCACAATTTGTTATAGCACAAATTTATTTCAACACTCTTTGCATACATTTCAATCGCTTTCTGTATGAAATTGCTGAAATAAAACTTTATTTTATACGTAAGTGAGACTATTAGTGAATGATCAAAATTTCATGCTTATATATAAAACATATCAATGATTTATTGATAATATGTTATTACCTGTATCGATACCGAATTATTTCATTTCTCCCACTCATTTATTATTCATACATCATGTTATCTCTTACCATACAAGACCAGTTTGTTGTGTTGTTGTTTCCTGTAGCTGATGCATAAGTCATGAAAATGCAACAAAGTTCACATTAACGATGCATTCACAAGTGTGAGAAAGACAAAACGAGATTGATATATGCATCACCTTAAGATTGTGTCAAACCGGAAGTTGAAAAAACTGATTTTTTAAATAAATTGATGAATATTATTTCTATGTCCGCATTTACGATTACCACTGCTAACTTCACAGTACGATGAACTTAAAAAAAAAAGGAGAAATATACACCAGAAGTATAATAAATAATGCTAAAGTAAAGTGTTGTTTCACGATAAATAAATCTTTCTCTGTAATTTTTGTTTAATTTGTTTGAAATCATTATCAAAATTTGACAATTAATATTTGACATTGTAAAATTCAAATAAGAAAGTAAACCACTGATGAACATGCAGATGATTGTAAAAAAGACAAATATAATCAAGTTGTGAATTATGATACACTTTTTTTATAAATATAATCTCAATGGACCAATCTGACATCACTCTGAATGTAAAGCTTTTGTCAAATTAGGTGTTATTCAACATCACATATATCCCTATTATTATTCTTGTCACAAGTGTCATCGATGAAAGAAAACGTTTTCTTTTGCATGACGCGACGTACGTACTTATTGTCAAATTATTTATACTGATACGTTATCATACAATAAAAGCGGGTGATGCTGGACTTGGACTAAACAATCCAGATGAATGTTCTTTAGAAAAGTTTCATATGGTAGTTCTTTACCGAACGTTCCTTCCGGATTGTTTAGTTGGGGGAATTTTTCGATATCTAATTCCGCATTTGTAAATTTACGGTTCGAAAGGAGCAAACGAAAATAGTTGCTCTATGAATGGAACATGACTGGACTTTGATAAATTGTCGCCACACAAATAACAGCGTACAAACACCTGCTTGTTCATACACCGACGTCAGTATAAAAAAGTACAAAAAATGAACAATTAATGATACACATTAATTCATTTGGTAATAAATTAAAATCAAATTTGATTCAACAATCAAATCAATTGACAGCAAAATTGAATCGTGAAAGTGATTGGAGCAAATGTAACATTTAACAACCGTAAGGTCTTTTTTTAATCCAATCTCTTTTCTCCAAAGATTGAGATGACATTGCGCGATTCTCGATTCGATAATGTCACATCAGAAAATTGACCTCATTTTTTTCTTTTCTAACAATAAGTCATGAAATTGTATGCAAAACGTCAAAAACATATGATAAAATCAAAATTAAAGTAAAAATTGTATTTGCTTTTTTGTTGCATTTATGCTTGTATAGATTATAATTGATGAAGCAATTAGCTAAATCAAAATCAGACATAGAAAATGTAAAAAGTATGTATAATGTTGAAAATTCGATTAAGTCTCTTTAATATAAGTGGATTAACCGTGTAGATCAAGGCAGCTCAAACAGATGAGATTCCAATCTTCTGGTGATACTTGTGCAAGTTATTTGATGCTGCTTCGGACGCTTTTTCAACACATGCTTGTTAGAAGTGTTTCTCATTAAATCAAACCTGAGACTTGATCTGAAATTACACTCAAAAATTGCTTCCCTCGGAGTTGAAAATATTTTGCCAATTTAATCGTGCAATTTAATAATCCGCCAAAAAGCCTTTAATTAAAAGATGACAAATATATGCCGTATTGTATTACAAACCATCATTTTGAATGAGTTTCGATTTGGAACTTCCAAAATCACGACCAGTATTGTATTTTTTCCAGTCTATTCATTTCCCGCAGGGATCGTTTTCGTTCGAGGAGAAACGTTAAATTATGACATCAGATTTCATATTTATGGTGCAAAAGAAAAAAGTTCTTTAGTTGACTCCGAAGCAATTTTATTTTTTGGCATTTATTCTGATCAAAAAAATACATTTTATTTGACTTTTATAAAACAATAAAAATGTTGGTGCAAACAATTGAAAAATGTGGACTGAGTAATATATGTGTGAAAACATCATGTATTTATAGTACCACATGCAAACGAACAACTCATGTTGCGTAATGTAAAAAAACAACATTCTCATAACTTGTACTGGTAATTATATAACATGAGAGTATGTTAATAAAACCAATGCCCTTCATTTGTATGACTGTCGAGGAGTTTAGAAACTTATAATCTCTACTTTGTCACCTATGAGACAAAATGATTATCAGTTCAATGGCCGATGAAATCAGTCAACAAGTATGCCTGAGATTGATACATATAAATAGGCATACATAAACGACTAAAGAAATATATATCAACAGCAGCACCGGAATAACTATTGGATTGGACGATCTCAAAATAATTATCACTTCATTAGGTACAGTTACAACGCCTCTGATACCTTACTGCCACGAAAAATTTTGCAACGCTTTAATTAACGTCAGTACATGTTTTTAACACCAATGAAATATTTCTTTGTTTGGTTCGTTCATTTTCCATGTTATGTGATCAATTTTATATTTATTCTGTTATAAATATAATTATTGTTATTATTAAAATGTTAATTTCTATTTCGTGTTTCAAAGGTTGTACTGATATATTTACACAATATGTTTCTTCATCGTATTTCAATCACTAAGTGTGTAAAAAGTTGAAATGTTACTGCTGACTCATCAGCGGTCAATCATTATTATCAAACGATACATATTGCAGGATGAAAGGTTTTCAATACTAAATAAAATTTGGTTTTTAATTTGGTATCGATTATAGTATCGATTCAATAAAAGACAACATCGTTTGAAATAGTTATGACATTCCCTTCTTTGGCAAAATTGTTTACAAATGCAGCAGACAACCCACGTCTATAAGTGTATCGAGCCTAATAAGTATAAATTCCTCGACTGGTTGACTTTCACTTCAACACAGATATTTCATTCGTATTATAATAATGGTAATGAGACTAAACACACGAGGAAAACAATCAAAATCTCAATGCAGACAGGAGTGGTTTCTCCATGATGTTATCTTTGTCTGAAAATGTAAGAGCATGAAAAAAGCGAAACGAGAAATTTATCACATACTGTGTACTGTATTTCTATTTCGTACGTACAAATATTGATTTTTTTAGTTTTTTATTTGATTGTCCAATTTTCAGTTCTGTCCGTCAACTACGGTTTTTTCCATTATTGATATCAGTCTGCTTTTTGGAAAACCTTGAAAATAAAATTTGTTCATATAATACGAGCTTTTTGGACAAAAATGTTTAGTTTGAACAAAGTTAAATTAGTTAAATTGCATTTTGGTTGAAAAGTTGTCGAATAATTTTGTACCATTTGACATGTTTGTTGCAGATATGTGGCCATCTGTTATCCGTTTATCTCGCAAACGATATCGAAGTTGTCGAGAGCAGTGCGACTCATCATTGTGATCTGGGTTCTGAGCTTTCTTCTGTCGGTGCCCCAGGCCATCCAGTTTGGAATTAGATATGAAAATTTTCCAAACGGTACTATAAACGAGAACACAGCTATATGTTCGGCGGTGAGCGAACTGGACCACGCCTTCGAGATATCCTCTGTATTCATATTCATCATACCGATGACCGTCATTACCGTACTCTACATCCTCATTGGAATCAAGCTCCGAAAATCGCGTCTCCTCGTGCCCGTTAATGGCAAAACTAAAAGGCTCTGTCATCACGATAGCGGACGCAATAAAACCAGAGCCCAGAGAAATGTCATCCGCATGCTTGGTGGGTTGATTTATCATCTTTTTTAACATATTGGAATTACGATAAAGAAGGAGACATTTGAAATAGATGAAGGAAAATATGTTTGATATCATGTCAAGTAATTCAAAATTTAATGTTCTTGTTTTCAACTATAATTTTGGATAAAATAAATCTCTGATTTCTTTGTTGCACCTGTATTAAAATGAATAGAAAACAGCCGAAATATCCATGAAATATCCAGGCTCAAACACAAAAAGCAGGATGAAATTGAAAGACATAATTTTTATATAAAAAAATTATGTTATTTTTAATAAATTTGACTTGTTATCTCATTTTTGTTGTATGCTTGATTAAAGATATGGTAATGCAACTGATCGGTAAATATAATAACTGTCGAGAATAAGGTCAGTAACATATTGCATAAGATCGTCTGGAGTCCGAGAAAAAGATGCGATCCGATCTTGTGTCAATGGGTTTCGAAAGTCAGCACATAAAACGTTTGAAAAATGCATGCTCAGGCAGCAGTTCAACATATAATATAATAACAATAAAGATGTAACCACATAAAACGATTCTTAATGCAAAACGTGTGTTACGCGTCTTAAATATATTTCATAGTCCCACACGCGATCACCTACAAACAAGGCAAAGTGCGAACTATAAACCCCGCATAAAAATAAACTTGCCCGCGACCTACGTCGGGGCTGTTTCTTGTCCAACAATGTAAAAGTAATATCTTTTGTTACACAAGACTGGATTTCGATTTACAACAAAAGCCGTCAAAAATGATTCTTAGTCAAAATGATCAATATTCAGTCAAAATCGGAAAGACGACTTTCATTAATATTACATTTTTATTGGTATTTCGATTATTTTTTTTACAGAGCAAAGGGGAAACTCGATAACATGATATTTTGATGAGATCTCAACAACTTCCGCAGACTTTTTATCTCCTTAAAAACTTGTTTCCCTGACAAAATATTTTAAAGTAAATTTCCAGTTCAAGTTCTTTGACTGGAACAGAGATTTCCATTTTAAGAATTTTTTTTTTCGCTCGTTAAATCTGTCACTTTATATATTTAAAATTTTAAATAATAGGCCATTAAAATTTTTTCAAACAAATTTTTTTCTAACAACCTAAAAAGAAAGACATTTTTTTACGTCCAAAAGCCATAAAAAATTTAATGAATTTATTATTATAATGTAGAACGAATTTAAAATTTTAAATCAAGCATACGACATTAATTCCAATTACTGGAACTCAGTGTAACAACAAAAAATGGTAAACTTGTTAATTGAATTTTGATTGATGTTAAAAATAAAAATCTTACTTTCAATCAAACCATATCCCTGATTTTCTTAAACAATTTTCATAATCTTACAGTTATTTATGATTCAACGTATGTTTCATTCCGTTTGATTTGCAAATCGGGAGTTTCGGCGCTCGTAAAGTCAATGTACAGGTCCAGCAACTGGAACCGGTTGTGGAAATCAGCCCAAATTAATTAATCAAGTTCTATGTCGAATATGCGGAAGCGGCACTGAAATAAAACATGATTCTTCTTTTCTTCACATTTTTTTATACGAAAATGCTGTATACAACTTGATAACTAATTTTTGATATATGACAGCCACTTTATTCATGTTAATCCTTGTTTTTCTGCAAATCAATAATCAAATTCCAAAAATCTCAGTTCAATCTATGTTTTTCAAACTGTGGGCTTTGTTTTTGTAATATAAAAAATCTAAAAGTAGTGAGAAAAATGGCTGTAATGAATGAGATAAACAATGATGTCAGAATTATTCCTAGTAAATTTCATGGATACGTGAAGTCTGACTTTAATTTAGCTTAATATCCCGTCTAAAATCGCACATAAATATCATTGCTTCCGCTCATGGCCGTAATAGCTTCGAGTATATCAAAGCGATGCGTCGTAATAAAATAAATCGTGATGCCTGCGTGCAAAATTGTATTAATTAAACCGCTATATTGTGAACCTCCAGAATCTAACACGCAAAAAAGTCGAACGTTCGATGCCCTACTGTAGGACCTTTATAATATCTTCAACTTTTCCACCATCACACTTAATCAGAGCAGTTATTTATAATCCTTTTCTATATAATTTCATAGAGGAATAATCTCGTACATTCATCTTCAACTCTATTACTGAAGTAACTCCTAGAACTCCTTGCTCCATTCGTCACAAATGATATATACATGAATAGTCTTTTAGAAGTTTTAGTATATTTAACAAAAGTTCAACTACAGAATTTTAAAAACAAAATTTCACTATTTCATACTATAGGAACAAAAAGTAACAACAGAATTACTTACTGATTCAATTAGAAAATAAAATATCAAATTAAATCAGTTTTGTCTGAAATAATTTAAGATAAATTTAATAATTTTAATATCGATACAATTTTAACATTATTCAACTGTAATATAATGAGTAAATCAATAATTTATTAATTCCCCAAAATAATTTATATTCTTCTTTTTAGTTTATTCAATGGGGGGGGGGGGGCAATTTTGTAATTTTTATCACAGTCTCAGTTTTATTCTTTAAGAAATTAATTAAAAAAAAGCAGTTTAAAATATGAAGTAGTGTAATAACAGAATACCACAAAGAAAAAATTTATTTTCACATTGCAACTATGCTTGCAAATATTTATAAAAGATAAACGATGCCTTTGTTTTTCGTGGATTACATAATTTGTATCGTGGGCTTTGAAATTAATAAAATGTAATGACTATTTACATCAGAGAAAAGATGCAGAAACATTTGCCAGTTCTTTTTCCATCCAAAGACTTTGAATGAGAAATAAGAAAATAATTCCATCAGAAATAAAATGGCATGACATAAACAATATTTTTCTTCAAAAGTAGATGCTGTTTTTTTTCTTATGTGTAATTTTCTGAATTGTTTCTTTTGTTTATTTTTGGGGAAGCATGTAAACTAATTTCGATGACGGAAAAAATAGAACTATGTTTTAGCTAAAAACAGGAAGCTTTTAACAACTTAATCTGGACGATCGTTTTGTATGGCCATCTGTTGTTATTCGATATTAGATTTTGGCGACCTAGCATATATCCGGAATGCGGAAGTAACTTATAGGCATCACAATGCGTATTCGACAAACCTCTCAAACAACTTCCTTGTAAGACACGAGGAGAATTCCCTGCGCTATAAAAAAAAACTACTCTTAGTTATTGGAGGGCATGAAGCACATATACAAAGAAAAAATTTTCTATTGTATATTATTCCGCGACCAACTTATCTTTCTTTTTTTTCATTTTAAGCTGAATTTCCGTTTTTAGACGAAAAAAATGTAGTTTAGATTTCAAAGGGAGATTATATTATGCTATAATTTTCTAATATATTATATCTCGAGCGTCATCGGATTATAAGGGTGCGTAATGCATTTTAAATTCGTGAAAATATTAGTCCGACAGTTTATTTCCCATATTTTCGTTCCATTTTTAATCATATTTTAAGTGGAGTGATTTTGATATAATAGGACGACTTCTATTTTTAATGAACAATCGCTTAATAAATGTTTAAAGTGATTATTATAATATACATTAGGTATAATTTTAATTTGCGTTTTATTCGAGATTTACTTTTCGTTACCTATAACTTACTCATTCTCATATCATTGTGAAAATAAGACATTGTTTCCAAAAAGGATAATGGTAAACAACGTAAACAGAATTTTAGATCAATATAATCCAAAAAGTCATTACGACAACTACTCATGGTTTGTCTGTCATTTATTGAAATTATAAAATCAGATCCAAAGAAATTGTTGTAAAGTACACAATACAAATATAAAAAAACAACAAATTGGAAGTGGTTTTTTCATACCAATTTTTTGATTGAAAAGAAAAAAATTGTAAAAAGAACTATCAATTTCATGAAGTTTTTTCAATTCATGTGACATTTTTATCTGAGACCGAACGATGAAAATTTTTAGGCCGCAAAATTAATGGCACGGAGAAAATAAGACCGCGTCTGGCATTATCTGCAATCGACATGAATTTCAGTGCGAGACAAAACATATCAAAGTAGTTCTTTCAATGAATTTCTTCGGACAAAAAGTGGTAGCTAAAAAACGCAGCTTTTTGTGGCGCCAATATTTGCCTCTTCGGTACAGTTAACAAATTGGCGCGTTAATAGATGTTGCGATATTATCCGGCAGAATGAAAAAGCTGCCCAAAGATAAGCCTATTGATTTGATCTTATCAGAGCTTGATTCAGCACAGGGCTCAAATATTAATAGCCATGAAAATTCGGCTAATATTTTCAGATTAGAGATTAAAAGTGGCAGAATTTTATCATCATCAAAATGTTTAAGATTCTTAAAACACACATTATGCGCATATTTGCGAAAGAGTGGAGTTTTAAGCTTTATCTTCGTGTTTGCAAAGTCACCCTATCTAGAGCGTTTATATACCACAGCATTAGGTAACTGGAAAACTTTTTTTTGAAACGCGGATTCAAACATTTAATGAGGACACTTTAAGATGATAATCACGCCAAGATTCTGTGCACACCAAAGTAACTGTTGAACTTTCAAAGTATTTCGATAAAACACAAAATGTAACATATTTTTAAAATCTGTGTTAAAATTTCGTTTTTTATGTCTCACCCCGAAAATAGGGTGTTTAGAGAGTCTGTTATTTCAACAGACTATGTTAAATGAACACTGCTTTAAAGCTACTTAAGACAAATAAAAAGCTGATTTTATGAGAAATCAGCTGAGAAAATAAAATAATCCGTTTTTTCATTTAAATCCGGATAAATTATTTCTTTTTTAAATGTTGACCGGATTGATTTTAACACTTGCAAAAGTTATGATTTGTTTCTACATTCTACATTCTGCGTTTTTGTGAAATCAACAATAAAATTCAGATGAATATTTTTAGATTAGATGATAGTTATTTTCAGATGCATACAATCAGTTAAAACCATTGTTAAAATTCATAGTGTCTATAGTGACCAATTATGTTGTCCTTTACAGGTGGGACCTCGAATGGGATCTTGTAGAATCATAATATTAAATTTACAGTAAATGATTATAATTTTTTGACTCATAACTTAATGTTTTTTTTTTTCAAAATTTTAAGATTACACAAAATTTGATGATCATCAAATGCAGAATTCTTTTTATTACGGTATACTAAAAAAACATAAGGTGTCGATAACAACCTGTTGATCAAAAAGATAAAAAAAACCAATGAAATATGAGAACGATGTCTTGCCAGTTTGTTCATTTTAACAGAGATTTAAAACGGAGTGATATAATGAATTTTTGAAAAACAATTTTTTTTCATTTTTCCAACATCGATTAAATGATAGATAAAAAAATGTTGGCAAAAGAGGATCCGTGATCCTTGAACTAAACTTGGAACAAATTTCTCGCTTTGAAAGGCGCGTTAACACTTGCGGAGGTACAACGTATGTTGCAAAGTCACACTATAAATCTTGCAAACGAAGAACCCACAATTTTGTATCTGTTACGTGTTTTTGTCAGTAATCAGTAAAAAATTGAACGTTCGGATTCTGAAAATGCTCGAAGGGCTTTTTTTCAAAACAAAAAAGCATCGAGCGAATTTTCGATTCTGACGTACTTTAAGTGGCAAAGTTATTTGTTATGATCTAAAGAACAACTTTGTCACTTAAAGTAAGTCGACATTGAACATTTTCTCGATACTTTTTTGTTTTAAAAAAGCCTTTCGAGCGTAAGTCCCCTTTTAGAATCCGGACGTTCAATTGAAATTATGCACTTACAGGAATTATGCAACATCATTTTGATGGAAAAATATTTTAAAAAATGTTGGAAATTGATGAAGAATGTGTGTTAATTATTAATTTTATTCATTGAATTTATCCTTGTGATTTCTAGATCAAGGGTCTTTTCACATGATATCACATAATGAATAAAATAAGTGCATAACAATATTGCATGACAATTGTAAGAAAATGAGCAGTCGAAGGAAATTTCAATAAAAAAGGGCTCGCAAACATAATGGAAAGAGAGGTATCGTTATAAAAGTTAATTACTTGCAGCATATCGACGTTGCGGTTTGTGATTGTGCCAGATGCAAATAATGCTCGGTTTATTGAATTATATTACAAGTTTGTTTATTAGTACGACTTGCATGGCTCCATCACTAATTCTCATTGTATAATTGATTAGTTTTGCGATTAAACAAAATTTTCTGCAAAAAGTTAAAAGACGAGAGTAATTTATTTTTATCTCTGTAATTGTTGCAAATTATTACGTATTTCAAATAACCGAGCATTATCGGATTTCATTCGAGCTCTCGCTGGCAACCTTCTAATATAAGCAGAAATATCGCATTTCAATCAGATCATAATGATTACATGTAATATCATTTGTATTGATAATTTTCAAATGGAACAAAAAGCATGAAGAAAAATGTTAGACGTGGAAGTAGTGATGCAAGTTTATTTATTCTCAGTCATTTGGGGCAAAAATATCCCTTTCACTTGGTTCATTCATGTGTAGGACATTTAAAAGCTAAACATTTCTGATCTCAAATTCTTGATAAAATCTTTGATTAAAATAAAAGAGAAACCCATATTTTGATTTTTTCTTTGATTGTCTTCTTTTTCATCGATGGTTCCAATACTGCAGAAATAATTTCATTATTTAAAATGAAAATGCAGACACAGATTTGGGTCGAAAATCATCGTGAAGAATTTAATTAAATTGTTCATATTGCAGTGGCAGTAGTGGTGGCGTTTTTCATCTGCTGGGCACCATTTCACGCTCAAAGACTGTTTGCCGTCTACATGCAGAAGCACTACATCGGCGACGAAAATTCGCTAACGATATATAAAATTATTCAGTATTCTTCTGGAATCCTTTACTTTTTATCAACGACGATCAATCCTTTGCTTTACAATCTCATGTCTGAGAAGTTTCGAGAGGCTTTTAAGGTGAGTTCCTGAATCAATACATTTTTGGACTATTCAATGACAAATCAAAATATTAATGAATAAACATTTAACTATAGTTGAAACTTTTTCTTAAAAGAGTAAAAATAATTTTACGGATATTACAACAATGTTTACAGGCAATGCTGTCGAAAAAGTGTGGAAAGCGTCATCATGGAGTGATTGGACGTCGGTTCACTTACAGCAGTGTTTTTCGGTTCCCAAGACCAAGCTCGATACCTCGAGTGAACAGTTTGCATTCGGTCTGCGAGGAGTCGCAAAAAGTGCTGTCACACTCGCAAATAGCCGAGCAGGGCGAGCGCAGCCACAGCGATAGCTCTGGCAAAGAACCTGCTCGATTATTCATGGAGAACGCTGCTGCGGTTGATCAGCTTCAAAAGAAAAGCATTTCAAGAGGATCCTCGAATTGCAGTCAATTGACAGTGATGACAAACGTAAGTCGAACATGCATCGAGGGCAACAATAACAGCGCCAGGAGTTGCTCCAACGAGTTGGCCTGTCCTGTTCCGACACACCTTCCCCTCAAAAATATTACATTGGGTAAGCTTATGCATGTAAGCTTCGGCACATGCTACGTTTTACAAGCGATCTATTTGTCTTCGTTTATCATGGATACAGCAATATACAATTTTAAATAATTAACATACATTTTTATATCATTTATATATGTTTTTTTTATCAATTAATCAAATCAATCACACGTCATCATAATATATTAGAGAAAATAAAAACTTCAACAACACTTCTCATACAAATAAGATACAATGGGTTGCATTGTTTCTACCATTGTAATTGCTGAGGTTGTTGATGATTTTATCTCTTCTTTTTAACGAATCATTTCATCAGTGAATGCATGATTGGTAGAAATCTCAGAAAAAAAAAACAGTCAAGATAATTAAAAAAGCTTTGAAGGAGTCGTCAATCTGATAAGTCATTATTTTACAGAGCGATTGAAATTCAGCGCAGGTCTGCTTGCTCTGCCGAAACGAGCGGTGGTGCACAAGCCAAAGTGTGAGCCGAACATAGTGGAACCGCCAAAGACTTTGCAGACACACCCCAGCATCGAGAGCTCCAACACCATCTCGAATTCTAGTCTGCAGGATCTGGGCGAATCTGAGTTTTCGGGCGTGGAGCTGGCAGAGTACATGGGCGAATTAAACGTCGATTTAATTACCTGACACTCAGCTATCTAAAGCAGACAAAGTGTAATTATCTAACAATTATCTAATTTGTTTGACATAACTTTGACGCGAGCAATTGTTACAACTTTTGCTTTAGCAAAACACCTGTAAATAATTGTACATTCATATTTATATAGCGTTTTTTTCCTGCTGATTGTAAAAAATTGCAAATCTAATTACACATATGATGATGCACAGTAGTAATTGTAAAGTAGTTAATTGAAAATACTTGACCTCATGCGGTATAATTTATGTAACTTCACTAAGACTGCGAGCCACAATTCTTGTACATATACTCAAGATCGCTATCATTTATTGTATTAAACAAGCGTCCTTGAGTGTCAATAATCTATCAGCATGCGTATAGCGGCTATTATATTATTCATATGAAGTGATACTTAAATATAAGATCAAGGATGTTCAAGAGTCAGAGACAAGGTTTTGTTTTTGTCATAGAAATAAAGAACATTAAAAGTCTTTTTTTGCAAGTAGCAAACATTTATTTCAACATCCCTGGAAAATAGCCCGGATGAGCTTCAGTAAACAAAGTTACGCGTGCATGCAGTGACGTAATAATACATATAAAGTGTGTACAGACAGCGGTTGACTACTGGCCATAATGTTTAAATTTTAGTCTGTGGACGCTTGGCCAGGTAGGCTTTTACGTTGCCATTTGACTTCACAACCTCGGTGATTTTCTTCATGGCAGGGTAATCTTTGCAGACATCGTGTCCCACAACCTTTGCCAAGTATTCGCACAGACCAGTGAAATAAATGTCCACCCAGGAGATCTGAAAACATTAGATTTTGTTACATTTTTCTTTCTACCATTTAGTCAATTACAACAAATATGAGATTGTACCTTGCCACCGACAAAGAAACCGCCATTCTTCTTTACTTGGCTCTCAAGCTTGTCCATGGTGAATGTATACTTTTGCCAAGCTGATTCCTTCATCTTTGGTTTCTGGGTTTCATCCTCTGACCAGTACCATTGAGAAAGAGCTGTAAATATTACATAAAATATACATAAAATGACCAACAAATTAAAATAAATCTCTCATTTAAAATGATAATAACAATAATAATAACGTAAGTTGATTGGACTAATATAAGCACATACGTATTCTGAAGTCGTCGATACTATCAGCGGTGCTGTCAATTTCCATGGCCTCAATCTCATCCTTCCCATAGAGATTGTTCTTTCTGCCGAGGAATCGGCAGATAGCCTTTGACTGGTTGAACTTTTTGCCGTCCATCTCCAGGACAGGCATCTGTCCCATTGGCATTTCTAAAACATGGGAATAAAGTTGTCATTAAAAACTCCAAAACATAAATATACGGCTTGTATCTTCATATTTTACCTGGTTTGAGTTTTGGCCATTCTTCAAAGGAGATCCTCTTGTCTTCGAAAGGAGTGTTGGTGTAATTTAACATAAACCGGATTGGCTCTCCCAAACCGGTAATGTCAAAGTAGTACAACTTGCAAGCCATGATCTTCAACAATTAATCAAATTATTTGTATTAAACTTGATGAAAGTTAAATTCAATTTGATTTGAAATTGTACAACTTTCAATTAAATGTTTTAAGTTTCATTCGCTAAATCAAATAATGATAAGAGAAAACAATGTATCGTGAAATTTTGAATTGTTTTATTAATCTATCTAATATAACAGGTTCGCATGTAATAGCCTGCAATTATTTATCCGACATTGTTGAATGACGTGTCCCTATTTCACAAACGAATGTCGTCATTATCCGTATATCCTTTTCCCACTATTCTCGCACTGACAAATCAGTAAATTAAAATTAAATTCCAAACTATAAAATTAATATATTAATGTGCGTCGGATATTAAGTATTGATATTGTTTTTGTTAAGTTAAGTTTGTGTATTTTAAGTTAAGTTTTTGTGTATTGGCCATCGGTGAAGAAAACAATAGAAAATCAGCAAACTTGTAAAACAAACTTAAAAAAATGTTGGTTTGAATTATTTCTTCTTGTCAACTCAATTGATCAAATAATGTTCACTACACGCTATTCACAATTATAACAAGGTTACCGGTAAAACACTCGAGCTTCGTTAGTCCTCACAAGTGAACCTCTGCTATAATACTGCAAACTTTTTCCACATCCAATACTAATAAATGCACTGCGATTCTTGTCTAGGCTAGGAGTAACGCAGCGAAGTGATTTGTCCCCACCGCGCTCAGAGTGAGCAATGTTCCCTCCTTCTCCTCCTCACCCTTCGACATTTCGGCACCATTTATTTTTTAAAACGTCGTATGCCTACTCACCGACGTGACTCAATGTCATTTGTCATATTATTACTTCGCAGGATTGCAAATAATTATACTCTATAAAGATATTACATAAGCGACTCTCCATTTGCTACAAAACAAAAAAGCCCGCAGATTCCATCCAAATTTAAACTCTAAAGGTTCTCGCACATAATATTTTGCTAATACTGCTTGTTTTACAAGAAACCGAAGTTATTGGATTTGTTGACAATAAATTCCAGAAAAGAAATATTTAAGTTTTGAAACTACATCGAGATTTTTCTTTCTGACGTTTCAATTTTTTTTTACTATGCTACTCAAATAATGAAAACAAATAATGATTTATTGGAAAAAGTTTGTTCTCGCAAAACTATTTCAGTAATACTGATGCATATTTTATAAGACAAAAGTTTTTAATAAGTTTTCGTTTGTATTGTATTGTATTTGTTTATTTATCATCAATAATCAACAGTAATTTATAATAAATAGGTCATAAGATACATCTAGGTAATATTTCAAGTGAAAGCACATTTTACAAAGTTTTAGTACTATTGAAAAAAAAAAAAAAAAAAAAAACACATAAAAAATAACATTTTATTTATCCATGTTCTACTTAAACAATAAGTACAAATATTGATTTTTGCACAATGAACTTACATTATAAGATCTTTTATCTTTCAACGAATCAAAACTGTATATTTTTCTATTATTCAAAAATTGTTAAAATTGTATTAAAAACATTTTATTTTATTAAATTCGATTTTATCAAAAAATATTAATTGGTCGTAAATTTTCGGTTTGTGATTAAGAAAAAATTGATTGATCAATGAAACCCTTGAAATATATTCGTTAAATATTCAAATAATGTGTTTATTAGAACGTTTTAAGATTTGTCTATGAAAAAGGGGCATTATTGGTGTTATTTAAAGAAGTAGAAAGATGGCAAAAACAAACATTAACAGCATATATGTGAAATACAACACATTATTGTTTTATTGATAAACTAACAAACAGTATATCTTGAAGTGTGACTTTGAACAATTTTTAGCAAATGTCTTATGTTACACCAAGATTATCGATACAAGCAAAGTGTTTTTTATCGATCTACCCACCAACCAGTTATTACTAAACCACATAAAAAAACAAATGTATAAGTCAAACACTTGACATTTACCTTTGAAAAGGGACGCAAATTATATACCAAAATGATAACTTAATTTTCCTCAGTCAGCTCTTACTTCCCATGACGAATTGTATGCAATTCAAGCGCCATCCATAATAAAATATTTAATTTCAATAGAAATTACCAAGAAAATGTATTATCCTGTGAAGAAACCTTCAAAACAGTCAGGTGTAAAAATATATGTTTTAATATCGATATTTGTTTTCAACGAAGGACTTGAAACATAATTGTAATATTTGCAAAGATGATCAACCATGCGTATAATCTCAGATTTTATAGTAAAGTATGAAAAACGGAGTTAATTGGAAATACAATGAAACAGCCAGGATGTTTTTAAACATTATGCGTTTGTATAATTATAAAATTGTCAAGAATTTTTTTATTGGGAAGAAATCATGTTTTTCGTATAAGCCACACCCCAAGCTGCAATAAAGTAAGTGATATATCTACCCAATTAAATGTCTTATAAAAAACTGTATAAAACATTATTTGTTGGTAATAAATGAGTGACTTGCATATTTATACAGAGAATCTTCAAGAAGTCAAGCTAGTGGAATATCCCCACAATATAGATAGAAAGATGATTGATTCGAATAAATATTCCGATAAATTGTTTTCCTTGTAGTAACTACGGTACAGATTGTTCAAACAGAATGATTTTTTTAGTGATAGTACAATTTAATTATATTTTACTTACAACTGCTCAAAAAGTAAATTGGAAAAGTTGTTTGTTTCAATTATGTATTATTTCAGTTGGTAAATAAAAACAATTTAAATTAGTTGTAGTTTATGTAAATTTTAATTCAATATCTTATCAACACATTTTTAACACGTAAAATAATCAAAGCTGTCTCTAAAAAGTAAAAAAAAAAATAGCGCAATCAACTAGCAAAAAGAATTAAAGGAGATTAAGAAGAAGAATTAATAAAATCACCAAGGTTAAGAAAAAGTCATTAATTTGCAATACATTTTCACTTTATTTAAATGCACATTATGATTTTTTTTCTTCTAATATCTAGTTTCTGATATATATATATTCTCTCGTACAATTTCTTTGAAAAATAATTATAGCTGATTAGAACAAGTGTGGTTTTATAAACCTCTTATGTTCTTTTGTAACAAACATTGTAGTATAAAGATATTTATAGACATTGGTAATTCGATCCGCGATTCTGTTATCAACCATTAACAGCATTTAATATGTAAACAGAATTGTTCAAGACCTTTTTTCATTATGCCGAGTCATCGGCCGGCATAAGCTATGATTATGCAATCGCCTTATCTTTTTCTTGCAAACATTTTTAGAATCTGCGTCATTTTTAGCATTCAGTTTTCGGGCGCTTTTCCACCCAGGTTTTGATTTGAGGAATATTAAGGACCTTGTTTTTCAGTTGGACCAAGTTCGGGTACTTCTCAATGATATCAAATTTAGCCATAAAATCCATATAGTCGAGCAGTGCAACGAAAGTAAGATCAGCCCAAGACAACTTTCCACCGACAAAGTAACCCCCGTTATTTTTCACCTGCTGGTCCAAACGTTCCAAGAAGTATGGAATCGTCTCTTTCACCAGAGGCTCATATTTTGGTTCCTTGATTTCTGTGTTGCTTTCATAGTGATAAGCAGCGATTTCTACAACAACAACAAAAAAATATTCAATTGACTCTTATTATGTAATCGTTGAAATTAATTGCACGAATTGACTAGACATTTAGTAAGTAACTGGTTAAAAACCAGTTTCTGAATAAAAAAAAACTTGAAAATTTGTTTAGTTAAAAATAGATGAACAATTATACTGACTGGTACGAAGGTCATGAATAGTGTCGACGGTAGCATCGATTTCCAGAGCTTCCCAGTCATTTTTCCCGGCCAAATCGTACTGCTTGGCTAAATAACGGCAGATTGCAGTTGACTGGTGTATCTTTTTTCCATCAACTTCAAGTACTGGAACTTGCCCGAACGGCATCTCTGGAGAAAAAAAATCAACATTCAATGTTGCACCACTTATAAACTTTTTGTAAACAAAATTTACATTTTGAACAAACGTGGTATTATTTCTGTTATAATTTTTCAGATACAAAAAGACATACGAGCTTTCAGTTTTGGCCAATCATTGCGATCAAAACGATCATCTGTAAACGGAACTCCCCCATAGCTCAAGAGGAAACGAATTGGCTCACCCAGAGCCTTGACTGGGAAATAAGTAAGTTTGTAGTTGGGCATGTTTCTGTAAAAAAAAAATATAAAAGATATCAAACAATGAAAACATTCTTATTTTAATAGTTCTATTTTTAATAATATATCTTTCTTAAAATAAAAATATACAACAAATTAAACAACGATATGTAATTTTGCATATCATTCATTTTGCACATAAATCACATACTACCAGGTCATTAAGGAAATGGTAATTATAAAAGAAAAACCGATTAGTATAATAAGCTGAGATATTGTTTGAACAATACACGTTCGAAAATTTTATGACACCTATAGGTATAACGACGGCATGGGGAAGTTGAGTGAATCACTCGCCTTACGCGGCTTCACTTTCTAATATGTGGGCGTTTCCTGTCGGCATCTGTACCGGCTTTATTTTATAACTTTGCTCGCCATTTTCGCACGTGTGCATGTATTTGCTAAACAATCCATGCCATGAGAGACAACTTTAAAAACGTACAAGTATCGCCTTGAACAGCAATTTTCTTTATTTCTAATTAGAGTTATTTCAAGTTTCGCACCAATAAGCATCTACGATTAAATTTTTTGTTATTATTTGCTTGAGAAATATTACAAATTGCATTAAAAATACAAACGATTTTGTTAATAGTTTTAATAGACTCAATAAAAACTTATTTGTTTATTGGTATAATAAATTCATAATGCAGCAGTAACAATAATACTAGAGGTTTCAATTAATTCAGTTTGCTACACAATACTGGCGATGTTCCATAAATGAAGAAAAACTAAAATAAAAATTCAAAGTATATTTGATTACTTACAAGTTTCAGAAGAATTAAAGTCTCAAAAATTCGAGAGATGAAGTATTCTCTGACAAAGTCGCTTTGTAAATGATGTTTTATTGCAAGAAGGAGTAACTTAGTAAATGAGCGTTATCTATTGAATGTAATGTAATGGATTGAGCTTGGAGTAGTGAAAAAACTCTAGTTTCGGCGCATCATGTGTGATGGCAGCACAACAAGTGCATTATTTGAAAATTGCGTTAGAAAATGGGCCATACAAAATACAAAAATATTGTTCTATTTTACAGGTTCACAATTTTGATTTGGAGCTAAATAATTGAAGCATTTTAAATGTCTTTTTTTAATTGTTATTCATAGTAAAGGTAAGTGTTATGAAAATGTTGCAACTTTGCGTGGATCAAAATTCGCGCTCGAGTATGTGTATCTCGAGTAATTGCGGAGAATATAGTCGTGTGCAAAAATGTTTTGTGCTGCGATTTTACGTCTATTAGTTTGATTATTTTAATTTTGCAAGTAAAATGAAAGTCGCCATACTAGGTGGAGGAATAATTGGACTCAATACTGGGCTGCAGTTGCGAGAACAATTTCGCGATGCAAAAATCTCAATTTTTGCATCCAGTTTTGAAAATACTGTCAGTCATGTCGCAGCTGGGATTTTTCGTGTTGGAACTTCTTATTTGGGCCCAGGCGAAGAAATCACAAAGTATATTACAAAGTTTTAATTCACTAACAATATATTCAATAATAAAATTAATCATATTTTAAGAATAAAAATAATTACTTTGTACAAACTTTTCATAAAATTATATTTGTCTAATATTTCAGAACTATAATCGACGATTCTTATTATTACTATGATACAATTTCTAAATCACCCGAAGCAGCTAGTGCTGGAATTACCAATGTATCTGGTTACATCTTTGCCAATTCCTCTCCAAATATAGTGAAGGTAAAATTGCATCAGGATAGAAATAAGATGATTACGGTTTTTTATAATAAAAATGAAAAAGCTCAAAATTTTTTTGTCACAAAAAAAACTATAGAACAAATGGATGGAAAATTTAGTACCAATTTACAGAGCAGCTACCGAAGAAGAACTGAAACTAACAGGCGACTGGAAGTACGGCTCCTTCTTTAAAACTCTTGTCGTACAATCGACCATTTTCCTCCCATGGGCTAGAGCAAAGTAATTTGACAATTCTATTTGATTATTGTATAGAAAAATAGCAGAAAAAAGGTATTATTAAAAAAATTATTATTATTATAAAAGTATTATTAATGATAAAACTTGAATTTTCAGATTACTCCAAAGTGATGTTTCTTTGATAGAGCAAACTATTAATTCATTTAATGAATTAACAGATTATGATTTGATCATGAACTGTTCCGGTTTAGGAGCGAGGGAACTGTGCAATGACAATCGAATGGTTGCCATTAGAGGACAAGTTATTAAAGTATCATTCAAAATAATTAAACAACATTAAAATCATAAAAATAAATATTAAGATCGATTACTAATAAAGTCAATATATAATTTTAAGGTGAAAGCTCCTTGGATCAAAACTTTTTTTTATGGTGAACTGGATACGTACATTATTCCAAATGTTGATGGTACAATAACTCTCGGAGGCAGTCGACATTTTGATTCAGAAAGAAAGGACGTTTGTCCGTACGACGCCGCTGCGATTCGATCCAGGTGCGAAAAAATGTTGCCTTCATTGACACAAGCGAAAACATTGCAGCACTGTGTTGGATTGCGACCTCACCGAGAGAGCAACGTGCGCATCGAAATTGAAAAAAATCGTTTGCTCTTCCCGTTACGTACGACGGTAAGAAAAGCAAATCCAGTATGATGATTAAAATATCTTTTATTAAAACTGTACAGTGTTTGAATCGATCTGTTCCATAGAAAAACTAATTCAACTTAATCTTTAATTATTTTATTTTTTATCAGTCAAGATTAAGAGGCGAGAAAACAACCGAATCAAATCAATTTTTAAATTATAAATATAATCAACAGCTTACATGATTCTAACCAAATGAAATTGATTATTTATAAATAAATTATCAGCTCGAGTATCCGAAGCTTAAAACATAAGTTACAAATGACGTAGTTGAGATATCGCCCAGTATTTTTTCCAGGGAACAGTTCAATTCAATGAAAAATCACAATGAAAGAAATCGTATAAAGAACAAGCGTGTTTCATAGGTGGTGCACAACTACGGCCACGGAGGCTACGGTGTTTGCACCGCGCCCGGAACAGTCAAGTATGCGATCCACCTAGCGAATGAAGCTCACCGGTTGTCATCAAAACTTTAAAAAGTATACAAAAAATGGATTGCCTTATTTACAATGAAAAAATGTTTCAAGTCAACTGAAATTTTGTACATCAATTAAATAATTGGACTGTTACTTAATCGTTGGTTTGATCTTGAACTTCAAATCAATTACAATTATTTTTAACTAGAAGCTTCAACGTGGTTTGTGAACCAAAGGGCGTTAATGCAAATATTAATACTGCACATTTCTTGTTGCCGGTTTTTTTATGGCGTTTTTGTGGAAAAATTTGTAAGGCTATTTCTTGCCTGACTTTATGTTTTTTCGCGGAGGAGCACCCCAACGGAGGGCGTTTGTGTCTACCGTTAGGCGAGGTTTCTTATATTGACTGCTTTTGATGTGCTCTTCCACGAGTTTTGGAGTCACGCAAATAACATGTTGACCTTTCCAGTATTTTACCATGTTCATACTTTGCAGAGTAGAAATGATATCTGTTTGGGATATACTGGTCATTTGACTGAAACAGATACATACTTAATTTGATATTTGTTTTGCATAATTTTTTATGATGAATTATATTATTATCGTTACCTCAAGTCTTTTATACTGAGCGTCCCCCTGAAATCTCTTAAGATTTCTAACAAAATCCAGCTCCAATAACTCCGATAAGACAATTTGCCTAAATCGCTAAGAGGTTTCTCCGGACTACCAACACATTGTTCTATTTTGCTTAACTCGTAACTGAAAGCTATTAATAATTTGCCATAACCCTGACGTTGAAAAGGAGGTAGAGTGAGGATGCAAGCGACGTTATTTCCGTCCGGTGATTCTTTTTCCTAAAATATTACATAATTTTCAAAAACTACTATGAATCATAATCAACTGTATAAGTTTTAGAATTAAACTACGTACTTTTGAAAAATATCCGACAACATGAGCCCCATGTTTGTCTACTTCACACAAAATATAAAACAAAAAAGGTTCCACGTCGAAGTAAAGCGTTTTGTGATCCAAAAACAGTTTGGCGAGCAGACACAAATTCTGACAGTATATCTTGTGTTCTTTACCATCAACTTCCCAAATACTTAGCGTCCCTTTTCTGTATATTTCTTTGCCAACAGGCTGTCTATGTGTACATTCACTCTAAAAACATTTAAATAATCTCTTTTAAATTCCAAATTCATAATCTTAAATGTTATTGTTTTATTATAAAACTAAATAACAATTTACCATGTGGTAACGATACGTTTTTTCCAGTCTCATATATTTCAGACAGTATTCACATATCCACAATTTTGGTTGTTTTCCATATTCCTCAGGATATGGACTGAAGTACCAAGTGTCAATTTCATATTTACCTAAAACCAACTTATAGCAGTCGTCAGGCTCCTAAGTAAAATCTTATATAGAATGTGATCATTTAATTTAATATGCTTACCAATTTGTATTTTGTCAATATATTTCACTTTTGTGATGGCTTCGTGCTCTTTTTCTAGCGCAGCAGTGGTGGGATCCATTTCCGCATAAGTCTGCACATTTTTTCAGACGAACAAAAGTTACAAAATGATTCGTCAAACATTCTTGTAGAATGTAAATTAAATTCAATTGTTGTTTAGTATCGAAATTGTACCTTTTGTATGTGATTTATTTCATCGTGCCTTCTTTTTTGGTTTCTCGTAATCTTACGGTCAGAAGAATCTGCCAAAAGGTCATTCGCTGGATTTAGCACGTTATTCTTCCAACTTCGATCACTCATATCAAAACTACTGGACATTATTCTATCTCTCGTGACCCATTCATCCAAACGTCGGTTATATCCTTCATAATGAACATAATATTCATAATGGTTTTCTTGTTCATTAAAACGTGTTTGAATAACTTCCGCAGGATCTGAAATTGTTAACGATTTTGTAGTAATGTGCTATGTTCTAACAAATTATGTAATAGTTCACAAAGTGAGGTTAATTTTGTTCATTTTTTGATAAAACCCATCTGATTTCAAAACAAAATGTTTCAAAGTAAACCACCGTGGAGATTAGGAAAAATAAAATTGAACAGTTTGATCTAATAAAAGAGATCCTTTTGACAGAATAATTAGATTCACGAAAGACAACAAATTGAATATAATTTGTCATAAATTTATCAATCACCTTACACTTTGTTTTTAATTAACTAAAAATAAATAAAAATTTAAGTACCAATCACTTAATTCAACGTTGTAAAATAATAATAAATTAAAAAAATTACAAATAAATGAAAAGAAAAAAAAATGAAGATCAAAGTGAACACAACAACAAACAACAAAAATGTGATTCTATTCGTCGCAATGACATTAGTTTGTCATGTCTGAATGGGTAGGTTAGTATTGGTGAGCGTTTTATGTTCGAGAAACCGAGCGTGATCGAAGATGACCGAAGCGGTATCGCGGCTTGTTCGCACACTTACGCCAGGAATCATCGGACCTGCGGACGAGGTAATGCTCGCCAATGTCGAGCGGCATCCCGTCGAGGCTGTCGGCGTCGTCGCCCGAGCCCTTGCTGCCGCCGTTAGTCATTTTTTCATGCTTTACCGCAGCTTCCTTCGCTGCCGGTCCCGAATTCTCCTTGCCTCGTTGCTCAGCGTCCGCCATTTTGAATCCCACGCTATCATTAACTGCGCGTCTGTGCGCGCGACACCCGAACCCAGTGATGCCAGCAGTAGAGCAACTGGACCCGCCAACACAAAGACACTACAACCTCCGCTCCTCTTGAATGCTCTGAAAATGTCTCTCCTAATACAAGCTGCCAACCTTTGATACTCGATATAGTGGATATATGGTTAGTTGGCTTCTTCCTTTACTATGTATTCACAAAGTATAGAGTTTCAACTCTATTCCTCGCATGACTATGTTTACTAGTTATGTCAGCACCGGTAGATGGCGCATCACCAACGTTGTTGTAAACTTTTGTTTCATCAAATTTTTTGTTTCATCCTACTAAATACTCTACAGGCTCCGCGTGTCACTTTGTTTTCAAATTTTTAACATTTTCAATCATTATTATTACTTTTAAAAGTAAATAATACAAATAAAATAAGATGTACTCAAGTTCAAGAGTATAAACAAATCAAATGACTCAAAATTAGGCGCAAAATCATCTTCAATTTCAAAAATTAAAATTCAAAATCGGGTTAGGAGTTTGAATTTTCAAAAAACGTCTCACTATTTTGTGGAAAATTTATTTTTGGCTACCTTCATATTATTCCAACCCTAAATTTGCGATATTCCGAGCAAGATAGAGTTTATCAATTGATTTTACCCTGATTTTTATATATTTTTAAACGCTAACATTTTAAATTTGATGTTAGCACAGTTTTTTCTTTTAAATTATTTGGACATTTTAGGTTGTAAACAAGGTAAACAAAGTGAAAGAGAAAAGAAATGTAGCTCTACAGTAAAGAAATAAAGATTAGATGAAAATTTGGACAACAAGATGGAGCCCTAGGAGGTATATAGAAGTTGATTTAGCTGAAGCTTGATTAGGCGAAGGGTCGTTCACTGTCATTGCAAATATCTTGTACTCTAATTAACAAATGTACTATAGTTTTGTTAGTTGACGACGTTACATACGTTTATACTGTGTATGAACGAGTATAAAAACATCGGCATAACGAATGTAAACAAAATGTCCATTGTACAATTAATGGAATCACCGAATAATACAAATTCAATTTGATGTGCTCTGCTGGTTGAGTTTCTTGCGCGTCAGTGCTCAGTAGAGTGTCATGAAGTTAACATGGCCAAAGAGACGCTCCTAGTTCGCGTTAAGAAAATGATTGAAATCAAAATTGGTACGTATTCGACAAGGCTGACGGTGGTGTTGTACATGTCCTGTGGATTGCAGATTGTCAACTAGCGTGGTTGAAATATAGAGGGCTAAAGCTACATGATTGCCAATAGATTTTGTTGTCAAGCATTCCTTCGATACGTTTAACAATTGCTCGTCTTTGGTAATCTGTGATCGAGATTCCACTTCCACGAGACCAATAGCTTTTTTGTTCTCGCTATGAGTAATCACGTACTGTTTGAAAATATCCACCGACTTGTCCACTATGCCTACTACTACAAGCTACTTTTGCGTAAACTCCCTCTACTTCTTGTCGCATCTTGTGTCTATTATCTATTATCTACCTGTATCTAAGATTCAGTTTGTTTATACTTTGTTTGTTTACCGTTTGTGGTTGAACCAAAAGAATGTACAAAACTTTTTTAGATGCTGTTTTTTTTTCAGCTCTTAATAGAGGATTTGTAATCTTGAAATTTTTTTGTGAAAATGGGATTGAAAATTGGTAATTTACCAATTGGTACTATACGTATTTGTAACATGACAATAGGAACTCATTATGTGTGCATATTTCGGCTTACTTTCATCATTTCGATTGTTTTACCTCAAAGCAGGGACGCAACTAGTTTTGTTTTTATCGTTTCTGAATAAAAAAATGTTATTTTAACAAAAACTCATCTTTTTTAATATGAAGTATCACCTATAACGGTTCCGTGGAGCAATCGATACGGCTATCGATACAGTGTAATTAATCGATGTCCCACAGCTCGGCCAATCAAAGGTACACGTGACCTTCGCGCACCTTTGAAGATTGTCAAGCCGGCAGTGCCGTTAAATGCTTTTAACGGATATACTGTCCGCCTTTGCCTTTGCCAATTTCGCCCTTTTCTTACCTCGCGTGTGCCACTGCCGCGTTCAACGCTACCGTTTTAGTTGCGCTTGCCAATGCCAAGATAACGGCGTGGTGCTGTCGCAAAAAGGAGGCCTTTTTCTTTGCCTTTTTCTTTGCCCCGAATGGTGAGTTTTCTTTCTTTTTTAATTTACTCACCACGTGACACGCCACAACATTGTTAATAATTTATCAAATGTGAATAACATTTTTTTATAATTACACATGCTTGCGGTCGGCATTAAAATGTCAGTAATATTGGTGTTATTAAAACGTACGATTTGAGTTTAAACATGAAAATAACAATCTTGCAAATGATATCTATATATTGCAAAACCAATTTGTTTCCGCCAATCTAGTTAAATAAATATTACGATTCCAATAAAACAGGATAAACTTTCTCAGATTAAAAACATAAAAATCAATCAAAAAAACAACAATATTTTTTAAATGTTTTTGAACACGAGGCTGTGGCATAAATACAAGATTTCACAATAAAAACAATTAAGTGCTCACTATTTTTCAAGTTTTCAATTTTTATATCAGTCTATCAATGTTCAACGAGTTGTGTTTACACCATCATCAAAGTGGAGATAACAACCAAGAACGGGCACGCGCCGCGATTGTTGTTGTTGCTGTCTCTCTTGAGATCGCAATTTTGAATGATTAAAATTCAAAATATGTTGTAACAAAAAATGTTTTTTGAATCATCAATATTATAAAAATACACTGATCCAAATAAAACTGTAAAAATGTAAATGTAAAAAAAAAAACAATATTACAACAATTATTGTTGTATGCTTTGATAATATATTGATTCAATATATTATTTCAATTTCTTCGTACGAATCGCGAATTTTCACGATCGTTTCACTTAGACGTGCAAGTAGATTGACGCGAACAATAAAATCTTGTACTCGGTCATTTCAGCGTGATCACCTATTGAGTGCAAGAAAGAGAAAATAGTTGGATGAGTTTAAGAAGTATTGAAATATTTTAGACAACTCTACAAGTGACAAATTAACAATAACCTTAGAATGGATCAATACGACTTTTATTTATCGAAAATTACCTTACGAAGTGTGTTGCCAATGACAAATGTCTTGTTTCCGTCATTCAATTTATTGCAAAGAGGAAAGTAATACATGAATATCAAATAGTATATTGTGCAACAAGTGGTACAAATTTATGATTCCACGGGAGTGTAAATTATCAAATTTTTCTATGTGTCGCACACGGAACTTTTTACAACAATTAAAAAAAATACGGAAAAAATGCAAAAAATTTATGCAAATCTAAGTTCGCATTGTCTTGCATTATTTACATACATTTTATAGAAGCAACAAAATGTTTTTAATTTTCTAAGTTTTGAAAAACCGACAATTGTTTGTTTGATTCGTTTATTAATCAGGGTGATATCACCCTTCCTTTTTTTAGTGGGAAAATATCACTATATTCACGTGTGAGAAAAATTTTCATTTGTAGGAAAAATATTTACTTTTTCCCATTACACTAATCTCCACTCAAGCGTCGAGATCTCAATGCGTGAGTCAAGGACGAGGTTCAATAAATGAGTTAATAGCGTGACGGCAATGACAGTTAAGTTAAGAATTTCCACTTAAGCGTCAGAATAAGCGCTAATTTCATTTAATGAAAGTGGTGAAAAAATAGTGTTCTAATAGGAAAGAGTTCAATAGAAAGAGTTTATTAGAAAGCTCCTATTATTATTCCTATTATTAAAATAGTAAGATGAGAGAAGTACACATCGTTTAAAAATGTAGTGTAGAGATCGTGTAGAAATTGTGCGAATATTCACATCGAAGAATATAGTATATTTCTGTACGTGGGGAAAACGGTCTGTTGATAGCGTTTCGCGCTGTCAACCTAAAACTAGTTGTCACCAAGTGCAGAATGATATTTTTCATTACGAGAAAAGAAAATAATGGTGGCAGCCCGAAAAGATGCCAACATGTTTTCATTTCGAGTGAGGAGAACATTTTTTACTAAAAATGATACGATTTTTTATGTTAAAATATATTTATTTTTTTTATCAAGATATCTATTATTTAATAAAAGAAATTTAAAAGAAAGAAATTATTATATTAATAATTAAAAAAAAAGATTAATAGAAAAAAAATTTTCTTTCTACTTTTTATTTCATTTTGACAACGAACGACACTGCTCGTTCCCATTTTACGACTGTAGAAAAAAACGCTTTTGATTTTCGGAAGATATTTCCAAAGTCAAATTTTATTACCATATCTAATATCACATTTTACGAATTTCAAAACATAAGAACTTTTCATGTAATAAAAATAAAAACTACGACATTTTGATGACAAATTATCATCTTGTAAGTCAAAACAAGATTTCCCACCCAAATTTTACTCTTTCGTTGCGAATAAATACAGAAGCTCAACCCATAACAAACACAGTTCTCATGCTTTCATCCCAAAGCGCATGCTCATCTCAGTGTATCCTCATGTCCTAAAAATCTTTTACATTGACAGAGCGTATGCTCATAGTCTGCTATTCTCACCAATGTATATTAGAAGCGCTCTCCTTTCTGCAAGTTTATACTTCCAGTGCCAAAATCTTACCATACTGTTATAGTAGTGCTAAATCTTATGAATAATTCATAGTGCTGTCAATGAGATAGTCAATAAGTGACTCACAATTAATTATATACATACATACATACACACATGTACACCCACATACATACTTATTTATTAAAAAACCCCAAAACAATAAGCAAAAACGACATTGCACAAATTATTAAATAAAACCTCTTTTCTTTAGTTAAAATTATTATTCCATTCCAAAATAACTGTAGGTTACCTGTTCGATACTCGTTTGACGGAGTAATTCTTTTACAAGTACATCCACAACATCAACCCCTCCCATACTCATATTGTGGAAAACTATAATTTCTGATTACTTTTTGTGTACTGCTTTCATCAACGTTAGCCTAAAGTATGCATTGTTGAAAGCATCAAAACAATTTTGTTTAGTTTACACTTATAAGATATAATTTGCATTCTAGTTTGAAACTAAACATTGTAGAGTACAATTAGTAGTTAGTAGTAGTAATTACAATTTGTAGTACTCTTTTCTTTATTTCATGGGATTGACATGAAGAAATTGTTCATCGAATTAAATTGCGCGGATTACATGCAACAATTACATGCCAGCAAGTTCAAAAACAACCTGGCGCGGTATAGTATTATTAGCCTACAGCTCTGTAATGTTCAAATAGGACTCTTTCATGAGACCGATAAGATAAAGTAAACTAAGGGGAGCTTTTATATTTTCTAGGGTTGTCTTATTTTATCAAAAATCTGACAAATGATTTTGCAATATAAAATTTTGTTATTTATCGTTTATTTTGGCCGTATTATTTTTTACAAAAAAAAGAATGGAAAAAACAACAACAAAACTGTTGTTTTTTAATAACGATAAAATGTTGCTTTGTAATTAAACCATATAACTGTCTTAATTTGAAAGTAGCATAGTATGTTATTGTTTAAAATTGTTACAAGGAAGGCAATCAATAAACCATCTTGCATCAATGTTCTCTTGAAACGGTAATAACAAGCCAATTATTAGTAGGGAAAACTTCATAAACAAGTAGTTCACGACTATTTCTTAACATTTTTTATTTGATGATTCTATTTACATTCAGAATTACTGCGAATAATTCTTGCATTATTCAGATTTTTTAAGGTGAAATGTCATGTAAAATTATGTCTTTCTCGCTATGTTTTTTTTAAGAATATTTTGGCTAAAATGAAATCAATTTTTGTTCCAACCTGTCGCCAAAACATTGTAAATAATACAAATATATTAACTAATATAACTAATATACTATTAAAAAATAATTATACAAATTATAACTAAAATGTCCGAGCGAGACAGAATGTTCATGACATTTCACCTTAAATGCCTATAAAACTACAATATGAATTGTGAGAATTTTATTTTATAATGAGTTGCAAATTGGTTAGTAATGTTTTTCAAGACTGCAGTTAAATATATACAATTAGATGTAAATTTGACGAGTACATAAAAATTGCACGGGTACGTTCTATAAAATTGAAATTTTTACGTAGATATTTTTTATACAATGAATTTATCAAGATTCAACATCAATTCGTTAACAAAAGAATTTATTTTTGAATGTTTTTGATAAAACAAAGTAAAAAACAATCCGTATCATAATCATTGTTGGTTTTTTATATCATTTTGGTCAATATTATCTTTGACAGATAATTATATTCAAGTGGTAAAGCATAAAATGTTATGCAATGAATTAAACATTTGAAACACCTCTTACTTCATGCAAAGTATGCACGAAAATAATACTGATATCTGGGTTTCAATTTTAATTGAATGAAATGCAAAAAAGCAGCATACCTGATACAACCAATGTCTTATCTGTTATTTAGTATGAGATTTCATGAATCCATTTGTTACTCCTTTCTTGATTTCCTCGAAATGTAGCATGATTCCATCTTTGGCTGCTGTAAATGTCGATCTTGGATCGAGAACTGTCTTCTCGGTTGGATTTTGACTAATTTTGTATTCTAATAAAATTGTAGCTATCACGACTTTAGCATGTAGGATACCAATTTTCATTCCTAAAATAATAAATTAATTCTTTATAGGAAAGAATACTTTATCATTTCATTTTCAACATGAGCACAAATTATATCACACTTACCGACACACATTCGTGGACCCGTGCCAAAAGGTATGTAGGCATCTGGTATCACTGCTCCTTCCGCATATCTATTCGGATCAAATACCTCTGGATTTTCAAAATGTTTTGCATCTTCTTGTAAGCCATACAAAGAAATATATATAGCTGTTCCTTTTTCTATAACAATATCAGTTCCGGGAATCTGTGCAAACAAAGAACATTTTTAATTGATCATTTTATTTCAATTATAAATCGAGTTGAGATAATTTTGTGATAAGATTTTATTAAGTTAATTTACACATAAGTACTGAAAAAACATTTTTTCATGTTTAGGGTTCATGTTTTTCCAGAGTGAAATGAAACGATAAAATTTAATCTATTATGTGTTAAATAGTTAGTAAAACCCAAAATGCAGTCTAGCTATGCGTCTTCCACGCTTAATGAGTTATTCCTCGATATTGGTAGAATGAGCCGAGCAACTTAATTACAGTCATAACATTTTCTATTGTTCATCTATATATGATTTATATGAACCGCACCATTCTTTCACCATCAAGGGGTAATTCGATGAGTATAAAGGGATCATAAATTGATACTTAATTTATTTTTCCATTTTTTCTATTTTAAGAAAGAAAATGTGAACATAAAATTAATTTACATTTACTTTTTATTCAGTTTTAAACGTTAAGTTAGCTGTAATATTATATGTCGCCATTAGTTTTGGTGAGATTAGCTTCATAATACTTAAATTGACAAAAGGAAGTAATATTGACTGCCAATGGAAAATCTAATTATTTAGTGTTGATAAACTATGTCTATTACATCATGTAAAAAACTTGACATAATATGTTGAAGAAAAGTAGAAAAAAATCTAATTAAATCACGAATATCTAAAAATATAACATTATGATTTGTTTACCTTATAATCATTGCGCGTATAGCGGTCAATGGTAGATACTGGAGGATGGAGCCGTACTCCTTCCAAGATAGCCTGTTCCAAATATTTCATTTCATTGAAAGCCTCATAAGTCAATCCATGTCTATCTACAGCTTTGCGTATATCTTCTCTGCATTTTTCCTGGCACTCCAAATTTTTTGCCAATTCGAATAACGTGAACCCAGCAGATGTCGCGCTAGATTCGAACCCAGAGAAGAAAGTTCCTGATTGATAGAGTAAATTTTCCCCCTCAAATTCTAAGTAAAACATTCAAACAGTTAGTTTTCATATTTCCTTAAACTGATTCTACTTCCTCTAAAATATTTTTGAAGTAATTTATAAATAAATCATAGACATACTATAATCAGGATTTTGCTCCCCATTTTTCAAAGTGATAAGAGAGTCAATGAAATCGCCTCTTTTTTCTCCAGTCTTTTCGCGAGATTCTAGAGCACTCCAAAAAACTCCTCTCACAAACTTAGAATTGAACAACATATTGTTTCCTATAACTTCTACTAATTCAGGCATAAAGAAAACTGTCACCAGAGCAACCATTCTCTTGAATGAATGGAAAAATGCGCTCACTGTTGAAAGAAAAACCCAATTAGAATTAAATTGAGAAAAATGTGTATTTGAAATATTTGTATTTAAATCTTAAAATTTTAATAAATATAAACTTACCACACTGCGTGAACTCGTGATTGGGGTTTTGGAAGGAGTCAAATTTAGTGCCCAACGCGATGGAACCGATCAAATCGGTAGCAAATTTCACATTGATTTCTTGGGCATCCAGAAATTTTCTTCCGTCTTTTTCAGTTTTTTCACATTGAATATATTTCATCATGGGTTCACTGGTCTCTAACATTAGTGGCAGCATCTGTCTAAGTTTGTTCTTCGTAAGAGTAGGAGTTATCTTAGTCCTGAGGTATTTCCAAGCTGGGTTCTTGAGGCCAAAGAGGTTCTTCATCCCAATACTATCTTTTTGCACAGATCCGGCAAAGTGTCTGTCCGAAAAATTTTCGAAGTCTCTTATCATAATTTGTTTGATGATTTCTGGGTCCCGTAGCAATAAACACGGTTTGTGGAAGATGTAAAATCCAACGAAAGGTGCATTCGGTTTAGCAGCTTTGTAGATCTGCCCCAAGTGCCAACCCGGGGCTGACCTGAAGAGCACTGCATCCTTGAAGTTGCCAAAAATGTAGTTTGCCGGTATAGATTCGACACCTTTTCGTTTCCAGTAACTCAGTTTATAACGCGCGTATAGACAGAAAAGGATAACCGAAGTCAGAAAAAGGCTCAGAGTCAGGCTCAGATCCGCCACTTCAATAGCCATGGCTGTTTGCCGTTTGCATTAATTGAACCGAAGATACGTTTTATATGTAATCTGAGAAACACAAACACGTACTGGCGATTCGCGTTAATACACGTCAAAGTTATATCATCACTTTTTATTTGCGCGAATCTGCGATTGATTATTCTAATGCGAATTTCGTATCAAGATTCTATTTAAAGCGCGTGAACGATTTTTCGACTCTACTATGATGTCACTCCGGGTAATTCAGAACTGTTAACGTATTCTTATTAGTCAAATGTGAGGAAAGTACATGTGCGAGAGCAATTTTTTTGCAGTTAAGATTCAGATGAATGATTACATTTACATCAGATTTTATGAATAACAAGTTTTATTGGAGAACATCGACAGAGTCAAACTGCTTGATTTGGTTCAATCTTATTAATCAGAATTTTCTTGATATTTCAGATTTAATTATCTTGACGTATCGATACATTTTAAAAACAAATATTTAAAATTGATACTTTTTGTAAACATTTTCAGCAGTTTTAAAAGAATTATAGAGTATCATTTTGAATTAAAGCATTATAGACATGATTTAAGATTTTGGGTGTCGCAAATGAAACGTGCGAATGTTTGAATGGTCGCACACTTTTACAACATTTTTAAGATATTCTTTGATAAAAGTCAAGTAAATTTCAAGTGCTTTTTCATAAATGTAAAATTACATTAATTATATCAATTTAATAAAAATAAAATTAAAAGATTTGTAGTCACAACAACAAGCAATTATTAAGAGCGGAAGACGGACGGAATAAATCATCACACAAAAACCCGGATAGTATAACGAATCATCATTTTAACGTCATTCAACGAGAAAATAATAATAAGGATAATTCCGGGAGAATACACAATGAAAATAAGAAGATAATGTACTTTAATGAAATGACATTATTTTTCAGATATCTATATATACTGGTCCAAATAAAAAACGCAACACTTTACATGTACTTCTTATGGGAGTTGTTGCGTTTTTTATTTGGACCAGTGTATTTTATTTTTTCATATGCTATTGTTGGAGATTTATGGTACATATGGTATATAAAATTGTACTTATCTTTCAGACAAATTTTTTAGACAATTTTATGCGGACAAGCGTCGTGAGGAGTCGTGTCATATCCGGTCACACATAATTTATCACATAAACACTATATTTTATTAAATAACAGTTAGCATTTATCACATAATGAGTGAGTGGTTTTTTGAAAAGTAATGTTTCTAATGTTGTTCAGGTTTGACACAGAGTGAAAAATTTACAGAGTGATATGAGTTATGAGGGTTTTTGATTTTTAACAACTTAAAATTCCCGTATAAGAAACAAATTTCTGTATATTTTCTGGCTATTTTGAATTCAAGTATGATCTTCGTTTTTCACTTCCGCATGACACCCTGTGATAGAATGACATTATTTATAATCATCTGGAAAATAATTTTTAATGAAAGACTATAAGATTATTATTATATACATCGTCTGTCTGTAAAAATTAGATTTAATAGAATATTATGTTTGTGTGATAAATAATGTGTGACCTTATATAGGGCGACATTTGTGTGCTCAAACGATTTTCTACAAGATCATTTGTTTCATTCTTAATAATTAAATTTAACAGAAATTTTATTAATTGTAAGTGTTCAGCAAAGATGATGCATGTCTTTCCTATGCTATTTTTCACAATCATTTTTTTTATCTTGTACATTGGCTCTTCTGCAGATCAGAGTCAATTTTAAAAATAAAATTAGCGCGTAAAATAAAAAAACGTAAGGTAAAACTAAAATGATCTTCGAATATAATTATTACATAAAGAAAAATTTTGCAGTTATTAAAATTTCTATAACTAGTAATTATATATACTTATAAGCTAGTAATTAGCTATTCGCTGTGGTTGAAAGGAGTTGTAAAGACTTTGATAAAATATATACTGTATTTTCATATATTGTATTTTTATATACTGTATTTGTGTAGTATATAAAATAGTATATAATAATTAACTGTAATTTTATATACTGTATATTTATATAATAAATATTAATATTTAAAATATAATACTCATATTTTCAGAAATAGGGGTTGGATTCGGAGTAGAAGCAATTTTCAAATAAAAATTTGCTTAAGAAAGAATAACACAGTAATGTTCTTTTTCCTTCACTATTTGCGATGGGTTTTAAGTGATCATTTATTCATACATGCAATATGTCTTTTATATGCCAATTATAAAAAGAACAACAGCAACATTAATATTCTCAATAATTTAACAAAAAATTTCTGAACACTAAACAATGATAAATAATTCAATTTATTGGCTAGTAGCTTATTTTCTTCTTAGCTCTTTTGAGTACTTACATAAATAATAGTTAGGTTTAAGTTTTTAAATATACGGACTTCTTTTTAGAACTTGTACGTAAAATCTGTTCCATTCAACCAATAATTTTTAGAATTTCGAATAAAAAAATACATAAATACAAAACAAGATATTTCTTATTCTTATTCGATTGCGCTTTTATTTTGTTTATCATTAATATATCGACACTTTGGTTGAAGAAAAGCCTACTACAATGTAAAACTTAAGGAAAGAGGGTATCGAGGTTAAAAAGGGTTACATTATCGATAAAGATTCTATCACTTTTTGCCACTAAAATCAGTTTTAATCCATCTTTTAGTATTCAGTTTTCATGAATTTGTATGCTACAGTTTGATCAGATGTCACTCATTAACAGCTAACCCTGGAGTTAGCGCGTAAAATAAAATGACGTCAGTAGTCGAGTAATGGGTATTTTTGCTATTGTCTAGGAGTGCAAGAATGACGAACATCTGTCCATGTATTCACGTGTCAACTCATTATATTTATATAATATAAATAATATTTAATGTAAAAATTGTGAAAATTAAATTTAGCAATTTCGGAAACAGCAATATGTCATATGTCCACCTCACAACATTAAAAAACGTATGACGTGTATAGTCAAAACCTAATTTTTTTTAATAATCATGATCAGAAAATTTAAAAGTTAATTTTCGTGAACATTAAGTTTACACTTCCTATTTAAAAGTCAATAAAAATTAACCAAATCTGAAAATTGTGGGAAAATTACCGCATGCGCCACCACTCCTGGGTATAAATAATCATTATTAACTATAAATAATATCGTTATGCGCCGCGATAAATAATAAAACTGGTTTATAATAGAGAACATCAATAACAACTTGACAACATCAAATGACGATCGCGACATATAGATTTGAATGCGGAACGCGAATTTGATCAGCGCATCAATATTATGTTATGGTTATTTTGAAATATACGAATATTTAAATTAGTAATTTCAAATCAGTCAGTTTTCTTTTTAAAAAACTTAGTCTGTGTTTGATCATAAAGCCAGGTCCTTCGACGGAATACGCGACTCTCCGTGTGTGTTGCTACACTGAGATGTAAAAATTATAGTGAATAAGATGTATAAACGTTTGAATGAATTATATGGACCATTCGCATTATGCTTATCGTGATCAAACACTAACAAAGTTTTTAAAACTAAAAGATTGTCCATTGAAAAAATTAATGACATTGAAACTCGAATAAAATATTGTAAATTTGTACAAAATTGTTTGAAACAAAATTACTAAATAATTTTGTGGTCAAGGAACATAATACAAATTGTTATGTAGTTTCTTTACATAGGAACGTCACTGAATATTACGCAACCAAAAATGTTTGTGCAAATTTTGACGTAAATACGTTCGTCTGCAACTATGTTAAAACTGATCACATAAGATAGCAATGATGAATGAACATTAACATAAATTCGTGTTAGTATCAAGATATCTACTTGACATTATTTATAAATCCGTTCGTTCCATCTTTCTTAAATTTTTCAAAGTACAGCATTATCCCATCTTTTGCAGCAGTGAAAGTCGATCTTGGATCAAGGGTTGTCGATTCTCGAACATGTTGAGTTACTTTGTACTCCAAAAGAATTTTAGCTATTACCACTTTAGAATGAAGAATACCCATTTTCATTCCTAAAAAATTATTTTCATGTTAAATATATCTTGTTATAGATTAGAATTGAATTTTGATACCTACCAACACACATCCTTGGACCAATCCCAAAAGGTATATATGCATCGGAAACAACTTTCCCTTCTTTAAATCTATCTGGATCAAATTTTGTGGGATTATCGAAATGTTTCGGATCTTCGTGCAGACCGTACAATGAAGTGTAAACTGCTGTTCCTTTTTCTACTACCACGTCAGTACCAGGGATCTAAAAATAATCAAAATTCTAAAGATAATTTGATGAAAATATTTTTTAAGTGTGAAATTATATCATTCAAATAAATAAACAATCAAAATTTAAGTATTTTGTAAAAAAGAATGGCTTAAATGTTTTTCATCACTGTTTGTGTATTTTAAAATTGTATCTTATCTTATTAATATGTACAGATCATCCGAACTTTCTTGGAAGGTTTTTTGACAAAAAGTGAATATTGTATGAAATTTTGTTCTAAAATTCATCAATCTTAGCAAGGAATGAAATTAAATTTTAATTAAAGACTACAAATTTAAAAATGAAAAAAAATTACAAATATAATATACACAACATTCTTATTAAAATAAAATAATTAATTGTGTTTGATAGCTCTTTAATAAAACTATAAAATGGATCATACTATTAAAATTATGATATCTGTATATGATTTAAATAAACTTAAAGAAATTTAATACCGTTTGCATTGTGTTCGTTTGAAGGCAATCAAGTTTTTATAATCAAATAAAACAATAAAAGTAACCTTATAATCTTTGCGGGTATATCTGTCAATTGTAGCCACAGGGGGATGAAGTCTCACTCCTTCCATGATAGCCTGCTCTAAATATTTCATTTCTCTGAAACCTTCATAAGTTAATCCGTACTTTTCTACAGCCCTTTGTATGTCCTCCCTACATTTTTCTTGACATTCCATATTATTTGCCAGTTCTAACAAGGTAAATCCCGATGATGCTGAGCTGGTTTCGAATCCAGAGAAAAAGTGTCCTGATTGATAGAGTAAATTTTCCCCCTCGAATTCTGTGTTAACAAATTATGCGTCAACATTTAAAACATCGTTTTTCATTTAAAAAAAAGTTTGTTTTTCAATCTTACTATAATCTGGATTTTGTTCCCCATTTTTTAGAGTAATTAGTGAATCAATAAAGTCTCCTCTTTTTTCGCCAGACTTTTCACGTGATTCAAAAGCAGACCAGAAGACTTTTCTAGCGAACGAAAAATTGAATAATATCTTGTTTCCAAGAATACCAACTAATTCTGGCATGAAAAATACCGTAACCAAAGCCACCATTCTCTTGAACGAATGAAAGAAGTCTGCAACTGTAAGAGATAATTCATTTTAAGAGGCCAGTAAAATTGCGTAAATTAATGATTATGAACTTTATTGTACTTTTCATAATTGATATACTTAAAATTGCATACAATATGTTCAACTGCTATACCTGCCCATAACGGTAAAAGAAATCATAATAATGGAAAAAAACAATAATTACAGAAATGCAACCACAATTTTTGAATCCGATTGCAGATATTTATTACTTGTAGATTAAAATTTAAAAATAAAAAAATAGTCTTTCGTCATTCGATATTTAATTTTTAATTCGATTCTCACAATCGATTAATGGCCGATTTTTAATGATATTATAGCAATTTTCATTATGGTACAAATTTTTTTGATCAATTTGAAGGAAAAGAATGTTGAGTGCTTTAAAAAATTCTTTATAACATATTTTTTACAGATTCATTATAAGAAAATTCAATTGAAAATTTTAGTTTTTTCTATCAAAATGCGTTTTCTAGAATAGCAACTTGCAAACGTGTGTCGATATCGCTTTTGTTAGAATTTAAAAACTAAAAATTTAAATTGAATTTTCTTGAAAATGAACCTACAAACGAAAAATGTTATACAGAACTTTTTCAAAAGCTCTGGAAATTTTCCTTTTTCTTACCTATAATTTGAATAAATCTTTAATTTAATCTTGATTGAAATTGCTATAACATTCGTAAGCAAAAAATTCATTCTTTAAATTTGCAAGGCTGCAATTTTGTTAAATTTTTCCATCTACTAAATATCGTTAGAATGTTTGATGCCAGACGATTTCCGTGGCATCAATAATGATGACGACCAAATGTTTTTTTTAATTATGTTTCACATTGGAAAAATTAAAAAAATGTTATTTTTTTAAGAAAATAAATTTAAAACTTTTCAATTTTTTGACGTTGTAGATAAGTATGGCCGACGCTGTTTTATATGAACATAAAAAAATCGATGACATTCATAACAAGTTTTTTTTTGCAATTTTCAATGAATTTTGTTCTAAATCCTACCAAATTATTCGGATAAATAATGAGAAAAAATTTTCTTGACGGAATTTTGATGGCAATTCAAACAAAGATGTTTCCTATTCATGTTTATCATTGTTTGCTAATCAAGAAGGTTATATTTTTAATGATATTGAATTCAGAAAAAATCAAAACTTACCAAAGATAGTAAATTCGTGATTAGGGTTCTTGAAAGAATCAAATTTGGTTCCTAGTGCGATGGAACCAATCATGTCAGTGGCATATTTGATATTTATATCCTGAGCATCTAGAAGTTTTTTTCCATCTTCATTGGTCTCCTCACTGTTGATAAATTGCATCATCGGTTGGCTCGCTTCTAACATTAAAGGCAACATTTGTCTTAATTTATTCTTCGTCATTGTAGGAGTTATTTTGGACCTGAGGTACTTCCAAGCTGGATTCTTGAGGCCAAAGAGATTCTTCATTCCAATACTATCTTTCTGGGCAAATCCGGCAAAGTGTCTGTCAGAAAAATTTTCGAAGTCCCTTATCATCAATTGTTTGATGATTTCCGGATCCCGAAGCATTAAACAAGGTTTGTGAAAAATATAAAATCCAATGAATGGTGCTTCCGGTTTGGCAGCTTTGTAGATCTGCCCTAAATGCCAGCCTGGAGCTGCTCTGAATAAGACGGCTTCTTTAAAGTTGCCGAAGATGCAATGAGTTGGTAGAGTTTCAACACCTTTTCGTTGCCAATAAGTCAATTTATATTTCGCGTAAAAATAAAATAAGACTATCGATGTCAACACAAGGGTTGCGGTCAGGGTGAGATTTTCGAAAATCATTTTTTATTCTTACTGACGTTTCGAGTAGAATTCCTTTAATTTTTCTCTGCCAATGTATAATTTAAAATGGAAAAATTTTCTTAAACGATTAAACAATTCTATTAAGTGTTTGAATTCCTAAATTTATTATGCCATCTGGAAAAATAAGTTTAAGGTTGAACCCACTTACTTAATCCAATTTCATGAACAATGAAAACATAATTAAAGTGCAATCACCTGTATTTACTTCTTTGTTGGAAATTAATTCGCACGTTTATAAAAATGTTCCAAATACGCGTAAAAAGTTCAGTACTACTATCAGCTTTATACGTGCCGCTGTTTCGTACGAACATTCGTATGCAGATAATAATAAAAAATTCGTATTTCAAGATTAAGGCTTTCAAAAATTGACGCATAAATTATAATAATCATATAAGATATCATATTAACTTCAAAATTTAAAAATTAACTAGAATAGTTTTCAATTTTTGAAGGTTTATAGTTTTTATTCAAAAGGCCTCTCAGAAAATCTGATTTTATACGACATAATCTTTTGGAATTTGCAACTTCAGGGATGATTTGGAGTTAGTTCACGGTAAGGATCTGAATCAACTAATAACTTTTGCAATAACTTTTTGGTGGTGATCATAGACAGCGTAATTATTATTTTATTTAATTACTTCAGCGTAATTATTAATAATATTTCAATATTTTTATTAGTTCAGATGAAATTTGGAAAAATAAACACAGAAGTACGGATATCGGGATCAATCATCTTTGATTTTTTCAGACAAGTGCACATGTGATATTTTCAAAGGTTAAAAAATAAAAATAATATATTTTCTGATTCAACACGTTGATGTTATAAAATTGGTTATTCATAAATTTTTTGGTAGCTATTTCATAATTTGCAAAATCAGAATCAAAATTTAAAAAGGAATAAACGAGTGTTCGGGAGATAGAATGTAAATATTTTTAAAAAATCAAGTGTTCTGGAAAGTTGCAAAAAAAATCTTAACTTTGCTTTTCAAGACATTCAACACACTTCGCCCCTAACACACACTTCCGTTATGACAACTCAGAGGATGGACTACGCACTTCGAGAAGCATAGAGACACGAATTCAAAAATCTTTTTTTACACGAGTGACTAAACATTATTTAATGTGTTAAAATTTTCTCAGATCTAAACTTTTTTTAAATTGAGTAAAATTAGCTTTAATTTCATTATTCAATTTTCTTACATTCACACCATCGTAAGCATGATTCTCATGATTGGAACTGAAGATTAATTAAATTAATTGTGCATATAATAAAAAATATTGTTTATTGATGAAATTTCCAATAAACATAATTACATATTATTTTCAACAGTGTATGGCATTTTATCGTCATTTTAAAAAAGCTAAATATTTAGTTGTAAATAAATAAATCTGCTACTATTTTACTTTATGGTAGAAAGCCACCATACTCTTACAACTCAAAAGTTTTGTGAATTTCTTTTTTATTTAGTAAATGAAATCTCGCTCTTTCGATTGACGTAAATAAAAAGTGATTTGACCTCTTAAAAATCGTGAAAATTAACAACAAAGTTGCACTAAAATACATTGAAAATTGAGGTTACTACCGAAAACTGAACATCATTTTGAAAGTTTCATATCGTGACAACTCACCATGTGTATAAAAAACAATGTGAAAATAATAGAAACATTCAAATTTATGTTCCCGTTTAAATAAGCAAAATTCACCTTTTAGTTTTTGAGAAATTGCAATTTTAAGAATGTATTTCAACTAAAAGCGGATCTGTGACGGAAGTCCTGACGCAGGCGGACTACTGTTTCCTTAGATTTAGCAACGACGCTTCGCGCGCAAACTTGAATTTGACATAATAGATAAATTGAATTTTAGAGTTGACATACTCGAAATAGACATACTTATAAATAAATATAACATACTTGAAATAGAATAAGAAGAAAAAATAAATAAATAATGTTCTAATTTTCACGATATAAATATATTAACTTTGAATATAAAAAAAATTTATAATCAAAAGATATTTTAATTACTAAATTTACACATACATATGTGATTGTTATTTGAAAAACAAGATCATGAATAGCTGTTAAGGATAATGGTGAGACCAGTGACGACAAGAAAGCGAGTTCGTATCGAAAAAGCGTTTATTATAATCTAAAACAAAAAATGGCGCACGAAGGCGAGTGTATTGGCAACTGTAGGTGGCAGCACAAAAACATTAAATAAAGTACAAAGTGTACCGATGACTCGATATAAATCAAAGAACGTTAATAATAGCTTACTCGCAAGGAATTAATTTCTGAAGCATCGGATTAATAATAAAAATAAAATAATAAAATAATAATTGAAGCCAATCATAATTTCTGTATATAAAAAAAGTACATCATTGCATACATTTCGACTTATCGCAATTTTATTGATTACAAAAAATGAATGTTTATGTTTTTTTTAAATAAGTTTAATTTCTTTTGCAACCCTACTTTTTTATAATTTGTTAAGAACAATTTCATATATTAAGGGGGGGCTAAGGTGAGTTTCTAGCCCTATCACCGACTGGTCAAAAAATTATGAAAAAATTAATTTAGGCTATTTCGGGGTCAAGAAATTCAATG
>JAQQRF010000200.1:0-81890 GCA_030523145.1 Trissolcus brochymenae
CAAGTTTACTGTGACACAAGATTTTTTTTCTTTTTACCAAGGGAGATAAAACGCAAAATTCAGTTTTAATCACCCGAGATTTTTTTTTGTTTCCTGAAGTAAAACTAGTTTACCGTTATGTATTTTCTTATATTTATTTTAGATTGTTTTTTTAAAATTTTTTGGGGTGTTTTTTTTTTTTTTTTTTTTTTTTTTTTTTTTTTTTTTTTTCTCTATATAATAATATTGGTGTGTGAAAAACGACGTGACGTTTTGATTATTCTGCGATTCTTATTTGTAGAATTAAGAAACAGCGAGTGTAGATGAGAAATCTGAACGGCGGAGAAGTTGACGCGAGATTGCTGTTTCGCCTGGTCGAGGTTCTTCAGTTCCGAAACTTTGGCTGCGAAGGAAACCGATTCAGACGACAATTCGCTTGGGACTTGGCCGCTCCAGGATTCTTAAACTCAACGTCCATTATCTGAATTAACATTATTAACTCGGTTCGTTTTTCTGATTCATTTTGCGATTCGTCCTATCAAACTCGGTTCCGTCGTTAAAACACAAATTTTTTTTATAAAAAAAAAACACATCTTTTGCATAAATGTTTTGCAAGTAAAAAATGTGTCCATTTAGAATGTAAAATTGTCTATCAAATTGATTTTTTTATCTTTGCTTTTGCACATTTTCTAAAAACATTTCACCTCATCTTTTTTATGTAAGATGATTTATCTGTTAACTATTTGCTGAATTTCTAATCAACAAAACCTGAACTTTAGAAATGAACTAAAAATGTTTCAATTTTTATTTGTCATTTAGAAATATTTGTGGAAATAGACTGGTTTCTTTGAGAATTTTCCATTCACTTTCCACATGAAAAAAAAATATATAGTTGTAGTAGGACGGATATCCGCTTTACTACTTAATTAAACAATGTTTAACAAATTAATATTAATGAAATAAGAGAAAAACGTGCGTTTTGGCTTCGCTTGGTGCTGAAATTCTCAACAGGAATACACAACTCATATCCCACATGATATTATGTTTAAAACAATTTTAAGAGTTATGTCAAAACAAAGTGATACTGAACAGTATATAAAAACACAATATAATTCTTTATCAGAATTTTACAAATAATGGTACTAGTTGAAAGATCTTTTTTCATTGAATTTGTCAAATCAGGGTCACTCAATACCTGGTTTTTTATATAAAAAGTTATCTGACAATTCTTTAATTAACAAAATTGTAAGATAAATCTTGTCTGATTGAAATCACGAATGAAAAATGTTAGTTTTTTCCTTGTTTTTATCTAAAAAGAAATAGACACTGTTAATCAATTGATGATCATCTTAATGTTTCTTATTGATCATTTTTTTTTTCTATCTCGAATTTGAAAATGAGCATTTTCTCGTTTTTGTTCAGGAGTTTTATTTTGTTTGTATCACACAGTATACAACAATGAAAAAAATGTATGCAACTTGAGTTACTATTCAACACTAATACAGCATTGCAACTTCATCGTTTCGAGCTGGGCAAAAATATTCATATGGTTCTACGTGGGTAGAATTGCATCGCCAAGGCAATATTGGTTGGACGGGAATGTTTACGAGTTGCTGACCCGGCGCTTTTTGTGATGCATCGCACTTTCATTGTCCAGTAACATTCGACGTGAAAATAATTTGATTCTCAACTTGAACCAAGTCGTCTGAGAACTTTTTCAGCGAACGTTTTAATTGTTTTTTTTTTTGTTTTTGAAACCATTCTTTATTTTTTAATGCTTTATTTTTAGTTGTATTTGATTCTAAAATTAGAATGTTTTCATGCTTTATCATGTATCCTGCGACCAGAATGATCCCTTATTTAAATGTTTGCCGTGGCATGGATGTTACGCGGAAAGTTTGCATTGGTGTTTCCGATTATAACTAGTTCCACTCTTTGAGATAAGAATCAACTTGGTCATTTTTCGCTTGTCGAAAGTCATGGGGTTCGTTTGAACAGCACAATCTCGTCTAAATTCAGCTGTTTCCTAGTTCTTCGACCTGTGGGACTGTGGTATTTGAAGCATCATTATCTTGACTCTGACAACAAGATCGCACAAATAACATAGTTGCAATTTAGTTGGATTTTAAATTAAGACTTCGTCTTCTTCGTTCGTTAATCAGCTTGAATTTCAAGTCGTCACTTCGTTTTGAGTTTCTATTGATGAGATGTCAAATAAAATGAATAAGGTTTTAATATTCATTTTATTTTAATTACCATAACTATGCCTGTACAACAATATTTTTTTGAAATCGGGGTTTCAAAGCGAAAACGAGTAATGACAAATTGCTCTTGATTTGAAAAAAAAAACCATTGACTTCCATTAAACAAAATTTTATTTCTAATAAACATGAAATTTCTCTTGGAAGTTATTTTTATTGCATTTTTGGATAATATTTTATGGCCAGTAAAATATATAAAAATTAATTTGTTCAGATATAAACTTTGAAATTTGTACTTGTTTTTGGCATACCTCAAACTCCAAAAATATTTAACTTTATTTAGGTAGATTTTATTTGATTATATATGATTTTATACTAATTAAAAAAATATTTAAAAATTAATAATTTGTATACTACTAATAATACAAAATTATTAAATTTTAATCCAGCACAAAATTTGGGGGAAAAAATTGAGTAATATGCTGGCTTCTTAATTTACAAAAATATACCAAAACCTTCCAATCCTTCAATATATTTTTGAATTTTACTTTAATTCACCCTCTCCTGCCTACAAAATAAAAAAAAAATCTGTGATGAAAAGATCCTCTTATCACACAAATGGTAGCAAATAGTTGATAAATGTCGCAAAAACTTCTGTCGATACTTTATAATTTATGAAATTAAATTTGAGCACAGTGTTTAACAAATGTACGTGTCTTTATATGTAAAACTGAAACTCAATTCAATCAAGAAACCTGAATACATATTTCGAATGTTTATTCTGCGTTTTAATTCATCACACAAAATTACTATAGTAAATATGCCACATTACTGTTGGAGAGCAAATGTTGAAATTATTTACAATGACTCGATAGTAATCACTTCTTTTGAAAATGAGTTACCTTGAACTCTACAACTGACCTACCTCGGTTAAGATCTTTCGTGTGAAATAATTTATTCGTACTAGAAAGATACAAATAAACTATATTTTCTTATAAAATTAATGCTTTATCTGTATGTGTTACGATTGTATAGAGCTAAGAAAAAAGAGAATAAATGATACAATAAAGACAACTGCGTTTATTCATCAATAACGTATCTGACCTTATTGAGAAAGAGCAAAAGTTGATACAATTAAGTTTACTTTTTAATGACTTGAGACCAAAAAAAAAAAAAAAAAAAAAAAGACTAGGGGATTCGGCGACATAATAGGGATGGGCTGCTAAAGGTTGGGCGCGTTATTTAAACATGCGCGGGCTTTAAACACATCTGGCATGGTCTGCCAATGCTTTGGATATTCGTCAATTCTTCCGAGGACTTAGCATACCAGAGGGCGGCGTTCACATTGTCGGCGGTGAATTGGGTGATGCTTTTATAGCATTCAGGTGAGACGGAGTTCCTCATTGACATCACATCCTTACGAGATAATGTCCAATTTCGTTCACACCTTTACAAGTGCGATGATACTGCTGAAATAGAAATAAAACAAACTTCAAGATTACTAAATATTAAAAAAAAACCAAGTACATCCTAAGAAAATTAAATTTGAATGCTACATTTTTATATTTCCATATTCAACGACCCAATAATATCAGACCCAACAAGATGCCCAATCTAAATGACCTGTTTGTTTTTTTTTTTTTTAAATAAAAAATAGCACCGACGAAGATGCTCGACAAGCAATGATGCAAGACGGAGGCAAGATCAAGGAGATGAAGATCAAATTGTTCTTGTCGTCTCGAACGGAGATGCAGAAAGTGATCGAGGCGGCTCGTCAGCAGACGTTGAACCTGCAGTCGTTTATCCAGGCTCCAGTGGCTGTGACGCAGGCGGTCACCGCAGTTTCACCAGTTCAATCAAAGTCAGCCAGCGAGAGTAAAAAGGAAGATAAGAGCGAGGGTCGGAAAGACCGGCGAGACAGATCGCGATCGAAGGAGCGGTCGCGGTCACGCGACAGGGACAGGGACCGCGACCGTCGCGAAAGAGACAGGGGTCGGGACTCGCGGAGACGTAGGGACCGTTCGCGTTCTCGCGACCGTGACCGCGAGCGCGACAGGAGGTCCGATCGCGACCGCAGGAGGCGACGCGATCGGTCGCGTTCGCGCGACAGGACCCGTTCTAGGGACCGCGATGGCAAGCGTTCCAACAACGAGAGAAGGAAGGAGAGCAACGAGGAGGACAGCTCGGACATCGTTTGCGTTGCACAATTCCAAAAAGATAAGGTGAAGTTGAACATGCCTGAGAACGGGGTTTGGGAGGTGCCCCCACAGACGCAGATGCAAGCTGCCATGCTGGCGACCAATCTGTTGGGCACCAACATAGCTGCTTTGTCGCAGGACGGGGACAGTAGGGGCCTGCCTTTTAGTGCTTCTGCGGTGGGACAGTTTGGGATAAACGGATTGAGCGGGGTCGGGGGGCTCATGCAAAATGCTGCAGTGCCTAGTATCGGGATGGCAGGCATCGCGGGCATCCAGGCGAGAAATAGGGACCACTGGGACAGTCGGGGAGATAACAATAGGTTCCCAAGGAACCAGTATAACAATCAGGACGCGTCTTATGGGCCTGGGAATGGATTCCGGGGGAACAATCGGAACAATAATAATTCGTTCATTAATAAGGTGAGCTGAGAGAGGGTGGATTGAAATTATTGTTGAGATTGTGATTAGCAGTAAAGACAACAATCTTGTTATCATTTTACAGGTTCAAGAGCTCGACAGTCGTCGTAACCCGCACGCCTTTCAGTCGGGCAATTCGCAGTACTCGAAATCCTATGACTCCTCGAACGAGAGAAACAGTCGCAATTCAAATTCCACGAGTCGTTACGGCTCGAGTGGCGGGCACGGTACGTGCGTTGAGGTTCGTAATATGCCCCTCAGCGCGAGCTATCAGGACTTGCGTCACGCGTTTCAAGGAATTTTCATTCGCAAAGATGGGATGAAAATCATCAATGATAATCAGGGCAATCGAGTGGGCATCGCTTACATTCGTTTCGCTAAGCCTGACGGCAAGGAACAGGCCATGTCTGTTCCAAGGTACGTGCGGGGCTCGGAAGTTGAGGTGTTGCATCTGGAGGATAACATTTTTGATAAGGCTGTGGACTCGTTCTCGCCAAAGGACAATGACGACATCAAAATGATTGCTAAAGATGACAACGAGATCAGCGAGACGGACGTTAGTGCATCGAGATCGATCAAGATTGACAAATTACCGACTTATGCGAAGACAATTGATGTTGTGAATCTGTTTGGTGACAGAAAAGTCGAGGATGTATTCACAGTGCCTGAGAAAGACGAGAAGGGGATGAATGTGCTCGTTGGCTATGTTAAATTTTCAAAGTCTGATGACGCGGCGACCGTCGCTGGCGTAACTCTTAAAATGGGCCCGAAGATGATAAGTCCCTTGAGGATTTCAGATGCCTATTTTTACAAACTCAAATCGTCCAGAGATTCACAGCTTGATGTCACGAGTTCGGACTGTATTATCATGAGGGGATTGCCTTACCAGACCGTCGATAGAGATGTTTATGATTTCTTTTCTGATATCGGAATCGTACCTTTAAGGTAATTGAGGACAAATTATAGTTGCTCATATTTTATTAAACGTTATTGAATCATTGTTACTCATTGTTCTGTTCTCATTGCAGAGTTCACATGGTACTCAATTCAAACGACAAGCCATCGGGCGAGTGTTTTTGTGAGTTCAACAGCTCGCACGAGGCGAATCGAGCACTGTCTAAGAGCGGTTTACCTTTTGGCAAATGCACGGTAACGATCGAATTGGTGTCCCGGGACAAGATGTACGAAACCCTGGGCCTGGAAGCTGACAATTTGAACTCACCCAATATGCCAGCGATGCACATGCCCTCAATGCCGCCCCACTTTCCTCCCATGATGGATCCCAGACCTCGATTCGGAGGCCCGATGCACCACCCGCAAAGATTTGCAGGCGGGTTCGGTCCTCCCCGACCTCCCCCGGGCCTAATGGGGATGCCACCGCGACACATGATGCCTCGACATTTCGGCCCTCCCATGACCGACTACGTTGAAAGTTTCGGCAAACCCGGATGTGTCATTTCACTCGAAAATGTGCCCTTCAAAGCGGACATTGACGAGATTATCAACTTTTTCAGCGGGTTCGAAGTCAAAAGAGAAAACGTCATTAGAAGATACAACGAGAAGTCAATGCCGACGGGCGACGCTCGCGTTGCCTTCAACTCACCTGCCGAGGCCCAAAGGGCGCTCAGAGAGTTCCGTCACTGCAAGATGCGCGACCGCACGATATTCATGAAGGTCGTTTGAACTGGTCAGCTAAAAGTGTTAACGTTTATTGCAGTAATTGGAGCAGTCACAGTTAGTCATTTGATTATTTCAAGAGACGAGCGTAATTTATTAATGAAGAGAATCGTTGAATCGAAAAAAAGACGATCGGATCGCTTTTTATTTTCTTACTTTGTTACCTTTTAATCAAAGATTTTCTGTTAAGCACAAGTGAGAGAATCGGCTGTCGAGTTTCTTCCTTTGTTTAAAAAAAAGCTTGCGATTGCCTACACATCTGTACATAGTTCTCTGTCACTTCATGTTTTGGGGCGATGTATATATACATGATTAGTTGAGGAACTGATGTAATTTAGCGGCGTCTCATTCATCAGATTAGTTTATGTTTATAAATATAAAGATTAACTACTGAATAAATTTGTATTACAAACGAGTTGTCTTGTGTTTAATTTGATATCTTCTTTTTTCATTACTTATCAAAAACAACACATTTTCAAATCTCTTATAGCGTGAGCTAATTTCCCTCTCGGTTTCGTTTTGTGAAGATGAAATGTAAATTATATTTAGGAAGAGGGACGTAATTTGAAAGCGTAGATTGAAAAATATAATTCAAGTTCAAGCACTCTATTCTGACTTATCGCTTGAGCAGGAAAGACCAATCCCATGTAGCTGGCATCAGGAATCTAATTATAACGATTCCAAAAAAGCGATTCAGGCCGCGCCTTCGAAAATTGAAAATAGCCAACCGATTGTTAACAGTTTGAATGAGCTCCTTGACTAGGTACCGACCAATTGATACTGAATGAACCTAGCAAGGACGAGGCCAATGAGAACAATATTGCGCCAACTTTTTTGCTCCTTATCGTGATCTCCGTTCAACGGATGCGTTTCAAATACCGATTCCGGGCTTCACACTCATCGAAGATAACAATGTTTGATTGTATTACAACGTCCGCCGCTCGAACAATGCAGATACATTTCTAAATCTATTTTCAGTTTTTTTTTTCTTTAATAACTTTTATCGATTGTTCAACATTATTCGAGAGGAAAATTATTCATCCTCTGAGGTCTTGCAACTAGTCCATGTTGATTTCTAAGTTAATAATTGACGAACAAGGTTTCAAGCTAACTGGTAATAAATCAGCAGGATGAATTTTTGTCTTGCATACAGTTTGTTAAGAGGTTGCGAAATAAAATATAAGATGCTGCTTTAAGATGGGAAATTCAGAGAATGATTTGAGATAAAAATACTATTGTTTCACAACCTGATACGGTCATTGATATAACAATTGAATAATAAAACTTAAAACGAAGGCACATCATAATTAATTAAAAGCAAAAGTGGAGACCAACTCTGCGTCCCTCCTTGTTCCCTCCAATCTCTACCGATCGCTCATTCTTTTTCTTTCCTTCGCTCAACCACATTCACCAATGATACGCGCACACAACTAAATACAATAAGATTCTCTCTGTAGCGCGCGCTTCTCCTTCGGATCAGTTGCAGCGAGCGTGCAGACCTGATCGGATGGTTCATGATAGAAAGTCAGACGCGATAAGACTTGAGCCCGAATTCTTATCGTATCATTTGCAAGGGAATCAAGCAACTTTTTTTTTTTTTTTTTTTCAAAAGAACATTAGATAAACATGGGGAAAGTTGTGGTTTGGTTTTCACTTTCTTTGATGGTGATTTTTCTGTGGTCTCTGCAAGTTCGATGCGACAGAACATGCCCAAGGAAATGCGTTTGTTTGGGGAACACTGTTCGGTGCATGTCACAAAAATTGACCCATGTTCCTCTAGTTTCAAGCAATACCACTGTGCTGTAAGTATTTTTTAAGTCATACAAAAAAAATGTTATTTCAATAAATTAATTTCCTTCGTTCAATAATTTTAATAATTGAATTCGTTCTTGTCCGAATTCAAGTTCGTACTACTGATTTTATCCTTATAAGGATACACATTTATCACGTTTCATTCATGAAAAAACAAGCATAATATGTTTTGTTTGCAACGTTACTTTTTTAATTACGAATAATAAGTCAACATTTGTAGAAGGATAAATTTAAAAAATTTCAAACTAGTTTTTAAAAATTGTGTCTAAAATTGTATGGCAACTGTTTTTGTACAATTTTTTCTTTAACTTTATTAAAAGTTTGAAAAATTACAGGTTTTGAGATGCAAACAAGCCAAATGAATGGTTTACAGATGGTCTGACATCTGTATTTTTCAAACAAATATATATAATGTATAATGCATGATTTATAATCTAATCAAAAATTTAGTTTCATCAAACATCTGCAATTATCTAACTTCCTTTTAAATTTATCCCAAAAATGAAACACACTGAGCTCTTTTCATAATTTATATATATTTTACCAGAATTGTTCAGTTAATAAATTGATGGCTTGCTTTTTGGAATATTTAAACTAAACCTAAATCACTATATTTTGACATGCGGGGGTTTCTGAATTCCATGGTATTATTATCCCATTCAGACGATTGTGCAAGCTCAAAATAGTATAACTGACCATCAACTGTCACATCAATTTTAATTCATCAGAAAAAGTTAAAACGTTAATTAAGACAAAGTTTTATTTCTTTTACCGGTGGAGCTAAACTCAACCAAAAGTTTGCATGTCAATTATTTAAATGAAAGAACTAGACATAATTGAACATGTACGAACTAATATATTAGACTGAATTTCGATTGGACACATAAATTGTTGTAAAAATTATCAATTAATCAATTTGGTTTTGAACAAACGTACAATTTGCACAAGTATACTATTGAGAACAATCAATTTCGTGCAACGATATTATTGTAAATGATCGAATGTGCAAAATAATGTTTGTACATTGATTGATTGATTAAGACGGAACATTAATTTTAATCAATGGTCGATCGCTCAACGATCTTTGAGCAATCGACCATTTCATAAAAGCATCATAAACAATAGTTCATTATTGCAATGAAATTTGAGTTGAAATCGTATTTAGCCAAAAATTTTGTTAAAAACTATTTTTATTTAATAAAAATTAAAACATGTTCTTTTTCATGTTTAAAATAAAACAAAATTCTTTGAAAAACTCAAATGAGCTTTGAAATACGTTCGCTAGGACCGCGATAATTGTCATAAATTTATAATTAACTGGTCGATGATTTATTCTGTCTGTACTAACAATCGATTTCGTTATCTAATGATTATTCATGATTTTATATACAAATTTTGATGATAAAGATGACTGTACAATTTCATTTCATGTAAAAATCATATTATACATATTGTTAATTTGTTTCGTACATAACAAACAACAAATTGAAACACTAAACTGAAACTGTAACTCCAAACAGAAAATATTTTCTGTTTCAAACACGTGAAATGTGGACGACATTTTCTTGAAAGTTTTTCAACATTACCAATTATTTAAAATAGAATGATCATGAACTCATAACGAAGAATGATTTTACCCAGTTTTAAAAACGAGGAAAAAACACGTACCCAGCAATTTGGAATTATTTTTAAAGTTTATTGCTGGAGTTGGTTTTTGGCGTGAGTCATGTAAGCTCGTCAAGTTGGTTCTTTTTTGTTTTCACACGCGTTTCTATTTTCGATTGCGTCCGAAACTAAATCAGCGTGCCGCGATTTTAACTTACCAAAATTTTTCAATCACAAGTTAACTTCAACAAGCTTGAATTTTCAAACCAATCTTTTCCACTGTTAATTTCATAGACAAGAGATAAATCAATCGGGCCGCTGATTTTCCTTCGCTTCAATTCCGCAATATTAATTCTGTCCATTAATAACCGCGTAAACTTTACATTCCATCGCAACCGGACAATGGAAGCTTGTATAGTTAAACTCCATCATAAAAGACGTGTATCATCTTTCATTCAAATTAATCTACCATCAGCAAAATTCACGTTTCAAGTAAAAAACAAAAATTCCAAACTTGCAACTTAAAAAGCAAATAAACATTTTTGTTCCAAAAACTAAATTTCAAACAAAGAAATCATATCTCGATGATCGGCTTTCACTTTTGCAGCGACCTGCGATTCAACGTTCTCACTGAGGTCCGTCAAAATTCCATCGGTCATCTGAGACACTTGCATTCGTTGCTTTTGAACGACAACAAAATTTTTCACCTGCGTCGCAATAATTTCGAGGGATTGTCGGTAATGAAAAAATTGTTTCTCCACAACAACCACATCGTTACAATAGAGGAAGGTGCTTTCAACGGTCTTCGCAATCTGGAGCACTTGTACCTGAACAACAATCAATTAGACAGCATCCAAAGAGGCCTCTTTGCAAGTCTGCCGAACTTGGAGCGCCTCTTCTTGCACAACAACCGGCTTCGTCATCTTTCATCCGATGCTTTCCAGAACTTGAGTCCAATTGCTCGGCTACGACTAGACAGCAACGCGCTCGTGTGCGACTGTAACTTGGTCTGGCTCTTGGAACGTTATCAGTCTGGGATGGAAGTCGTAGCGGTTTGTCAGAGTCCTGAAGAGATGAGAGGAAGACCCTTGAAAACCATGTCGATTGACGACTTTCACTGCTGTACGATATTTGGTCCTAAATTTAAATTGATACAAAATATTTTAATCAATATATTATCAAATTAAGATTAAAATTTAAATTACATCAAGATAGGAATGAAAAAAAAAAAAAAAAAAAAAGAAAAAATGGCCTACCAATTTTTGCGATTGAATCTTAATTGAATGTTGCAGCCAAACCAAAGATAATGGAAGGCCCAGAAGACACCGAGGTGCGTCTGGGGGATAGCGTGCGTTTCGCGTGTCACGCCGTGGGCGATCCCAAGCCGCAAATTAAATGGATGCTCGATTCAAACGAGGTGCACTCGGATGGCGTGCATCGAATGATAGTTGAGAATGGCACCTTGGTGATTAGCGAGGTAACGGAGCAAGACGCCGGCGATTACGAGTGCGTCGCCATCAACGAGATGGGATCTGTTCATTCTCGCCCGGCGAGGACGGTGATTAGCGCTTCTCCGATCTTGAGATTTTTATCTATTCCGCAATCGCAGTCCGTTCACGAGGGTGAGGATGCAGTCTTTAGCTGTCGAATCGAAGGTCATCCTGAGCCTGAGATTGAATGGTGGAAAAATGGATTCCAAGTACTAAATGTCCAAATTTTGATTTTCAAATAGATATAATTTGTTTAAACCTTCGTGTTTAATTTGTAGGAATTCGTTTTTAATTTCAGGTCACAACTGGTGGTAGAATAATATTAGAAGATGAGAACCGAATCTTGAGGATTAATAGCGTAAAGGAATCAGATTCAGCGAGGTACGTGTGTCGAGGGAGAAATATAAATGGGTTCACAGAGAGCAGCGCGGATCTGAGCGTGATAGTTGAAAATCAGGAGCCGCCTCAGATTACGTACGAGCCGTCGGACAGAGAAACGGACCAAGGAATGAGCATTGAGATACCATGTCGAGCAAAGGGCAGTCCCAAGCCAGTTATAACTTGGAAAAAGGACGGCAGTTCCTTGGAAGGCCGCAGGCTACGCGTGTCAAACGGAGGCAGCCTCTTTTTGTATAATGTTACAGTCCAGGATAATGGGAGGTAAATTAACAAATTGATCTCGCGCCTTTGAGAAGTTTTTGTTACACTTTATGCCTCTTCAATTCGAGTTCTGATGAATCTGATTTTAGGTACGAGTGCACAGCAGTCAACGAGTACGGCCAAGCGAGTGCCCAAGCTCTGCTGACAGTTCGGCCACCTGGCGCCGTCAATAACGCCTTGGTGCTCCGAGCTCTGGAAGTGGCCACGGAGGAAATAGATCGTGCGATCAATCGCACGCTCGACTCGCTATTTCGAGCTGGCGCCTCCAGCAGAGTTGACCCCTTCCGTCTGTCTAGGTTCCCCGATGCAATAGGTCGTGCGAATGCCAGGCCGGCGGAAATTTTTGAAAGAACCCTGCAAAAGATACGCCAGATGGTTAGAGCTGGAAAGGTCGCTAATGCCACGGACGATTTCCTTTACAACGAGATCCTTACAAGAGATCAAGTATGGTTTCATTAGTTGCTTATAATCATAAATTAAACCTTTGATACTTATCTTCTACAGAAAGATTTACTCAGTAAATCATTATATTAGATTAAACATTTTAAAATGTTATTTTTGTTAAATAAAAGCTGATTTTTTAAAATTCTTTCAGGTTGTGGAGATAGAGAGGCTCTCCGGTTGCACGGCCCATCGTCGAATGGACGACTGCGCCAACCTGTGTTTCCATCGGAAATACCGCACCATCACCGGAAGGTGCAACAATCTCAAAAACCCAACGTGGGGCTCGTCCTATACTGGTTTCAGAAGAGTTCTGAAACCGATCTATGAGAACGGCTTCTCCCAGCCCATCGGCTGGGACAAGACCAAAAAGTATTACGGTTTTCGCAAACCAGCCGCCAGATTGGTGTCCACCACCTTGATCTCCACACACGAGGTGACTTCGGACAGTCGGATCACCCACATGGTGATGCAGTGGGGCCAGTTCCTCGACCACGATTTGGATCACGCTTTACCGGCCGTTTCAAGTGAATCCTGGGACGGTATTGATTGCAAAAAATCTTGCGATTTTGCACCGCCCTGTTTTCCTATGGAAGTACCGCCGGGCGATCCTCGAATCAATAATAGGTTTGTACATCTTAAATGAACAATAACATTATTATGAAACAATTGATTAGTGTTTTGCTGAAGATCAATTTATCAGTTTCTTTCATTTTCAGACGATGCATTGATTTCATAAGAACCAGTGCGGTGTGCGGTTCCGGCGAAACAAGCGTTTTATGGGGAAAGTTTACTCCTCGAGAGCAGCTGAATCAATTGACAAGTTACCTGGACGCTTCTCAAGTCAGTATGTCATTCATTGAAGCCAACATTTTTTGTATCCAAGTTTCAATTCACTTATGTCTGATTTATTCGTACTTCAGGTTTATGGATACGACGACGACCTTGCGCGAGACTTGCGTGATTTTACCAACGACTATGGGCTGCTGAGAGAAGGAATAACTCTGCCCGGACAGAAACCTCTTCTCCCTTACATGGCTGGCCAGTTTGTCGACTGTCGACGAAACGTTACCGAAAGTTCCACCAATTGCTTCGTTACTGGAGATTTTCGAGCAAACGAACAAGTATAAGTCGCTTGTCAAACTTTGACTAACATTTCTGAATCATCATTCAAAATTTATAATCACTTGTTCAATTCATTTTACAATAAGTTATCATTCTTCATTTCTCAAGGTTGGATTACTGGCAATGCATACGATCTGGCTCCGAGAACACAATCGAATAGCTCGAAGACTCCGGCGTATAAATCCCCACTGGCGGGGCGAGAAGCTTTACCAGGAAGCTCGAAAAATCGTTGGCGCCGAGATGCAGCACATCACCTTCGAGCATTGGATCCCCACGGTTTTGGGAGTCAATCTGGAACCCTACCAGGGTTACAATCCTAATCTGGATGCTACGATCTCGAACGTTTTTGCCACAGCAGCGCTAAGGTTCGGCCACACTTTGATCCAGCCCCAATTGGAAAGACTGGACAGTTCATACAATTCCATCTCTCAAGGACCTTTGAAATTGCGAGACGCCTTTTTTTCTCCTTGGAGACTTGTCGATGAAGGTGGAATTGATCCTCTGTTAAGAGGTAAAAATCTACAATCCTAGGAACATGAATGATCATCTAAGATTATAATTTATTTCAACTGATCTCCTTTCAGGAATGTTTGCAACACCCGCAAAGCTCAAACTCCCAGAACAGAATTTAAACTCGGAGTTGACTGAGCAACTGTTTAGAACAGCACATGCAGTAGCCTTGGATTTGGCAGCAATGAACATCCAGCGAGGACGAGACCATGCCATCCCTGGCTACCTCGAGTGGAGAGAATTTTGCAACATGTCAAGGATCTCTAACTTTGACGATCTTTCTAACGAGATCAGTGATCCCCACGTTAGACAGACACTCAGAGAACTGTATGGTCATCCTGGAAACATGGACGTCTGGGTCGGTGGAGTCCTGGAGGACCAGCTGCCTGGAGCGAAAGTTGGACCTCTGTTCAGGTGTCTTCTTCTGGAACAGTTTCGCAGGATGAGAGACGGTGATCGGTTTTGGTATGAAAATAACTCGTTCGAGCCGGATCAACTGAAACAAATCAAAGAAACTAGTCTGGCGAGGATTTTGTGCGATAATGCAGATAACATCACGCGGATCCAGAGGGACGTTTTTATGCTCTCTGGTCTTACCAACCAGCTGGTTGATTGCGAAGAAATACCCAAGATTGATCTGAGACCTTGGTCGGATTGCTGTGAGGATTGCGCCCAGGAATTTTATGACGACGAGGAGAATGAAATTAGGAGGTCCAGACGAAATGTCGTGTATTCGGAGGAAGAAAAGAGAGATCAAAAACTCAATAACTTGGAAGAGCAGGTTCGGTTTTTGAGCCAAGAGGTGTTGAAACTTAATAATGTCATTGCCAGTTTGAGTACCAACTTTGGGATGAATGTCACTCACTGGGGAAAATGAAAACTTAAGGTGAAATGAAAAAAGATTTATCAACAAAATGAATTTTCGTGGTATTGATGTTTGTTTGATGGTATTCAGATTTGTTTATATTTTACTTAATTTTTGTATGCTTTTGTTATTTTCACTTAGATGAAATTGTGATATAAAATTTCAGCTATCTAGAAAAATAAAATAGAATACTTCATGATTGTATATTCGTTTTGTACATACGTAACGCTAAAGCTTTCATTTTTTTTAAACGATTTCATTTTTTCTTTAACTTATGACACCTTTTGTATTTATTCATTTTCATGATTATTAAAAACCTCATACAAATTTTATATAATTAGGTTTTATTCATTGCCTGTTATATAACACCTATGTTACAAATATCTTAGAGATAAGAAATAAATACAAAACGTGACTACAGAATTTGTTTTCTAATCAGATCAATATTCTCTATGAACCACCTAAAAATTTTGTATGCTGGCCACGAGCAACAATCGAGCCATCTGTTTTGGTAAATTCTACTTCCAGAAAAGCCATCGTGCGACCTGCTCGGATAGTCTTTGCATCAATCATGACTGTTTCTCCGGGTAAGGCTGCTTTTAAAAATCTGCCAGAACGTTAATTACAATTATAATTATTTTTATTCTATAAATAAACATTAAAATGTAATCAAGATTCTGATAGAAAATATTTCTTTTTCAACAAATTACGTTATGTGCATATCTATTGAGACTCCGGGAGCTCCAGTTCCATGGGTCATCAGAGCTATGGTTGAAGTTACATCAACAAGACCACTAGTCAAACCACCATGTAAAGTTCCACCTAAGTTCAACTGATTTTCTTGCACCACAAATTCAGCTTTACAACGTCCGCTGTCAGCAGCAATTAAATTCACCTGGAAATAAAAGCAAAAATGCTCATACAAAAATAAATGAAAAACATCTGAAACGAATTTATGTAACAATTCTTGTTCTTGAGATGAAAACAAATTTGACTCACATTTTTTAACGCATAACTGCCATAGGTAGTTGATTTGGCGATCCGTTCAAATATTTGTTTACCTAAACCACCGACGGCCGATGACATTTCGTATCTTGTATTGTGAGTAACTTAAAAGTTTGCAAAGGATCAGGTTTGAATCATCTGTCGACGGTAGTGTTTACGTTTTAAAATAGGTTATGTTTGTGTGCTCACAATCATGTGATAGTTGGACATTTTAATACGAATTTTAAATCACTTTTTTCCCTTAGTTTCTTTTTATTATCCAATGAATTTCATTTTGCAAACGTGAGACCTGATTCGAGGATGTAAGGAATAAAACAAAAGAAAGAAACTTCAAATAAATTGAATTGAATTTCTCGTAAATGTAACCTCAGATGTTAAAATGAAATGTTTGCACGAATGTTGTTGTAAGTAAACTTGTATTTGTTTATAAAAAGTTATAAAAATTTATTGTTGCATGAAAAAAGCACACAACTACAACTATTATTTTGTATTAAATAACATTCTTTAAGTATAAAATATTATATTCTTTTTCAAAATGTTTGATTGATAATAATTCACTGATTTTTCTTCGGGTACCCACAATTGTCTAAAAGGTGGTCCTCAAAATTGGTCAAGTATTGTGGGCCTTCGCCAACACGGGTGTGGATTATATATTTCAATGCACCGTCTTTCTGCTGTTCAAAATTCATCTTCTCTATCAGCTCCTGAAAATTTATTTCAGTTGTTTTCATAACAATAGAATTTGATGCTTAAACAAAATCAAAAAACATTTTGTTTAAATAACCAAACCTGAGAAGCTTTCAGACTTTGCACAGCGATTCCTTTTTTGTATTCAACTCCTGCACGAATTGGAGCAGGGAAATAATAATCCAACATACCCAAAAACTTTGGTACACTTTCCTCTAATAAAAATAGGGTCGCATTTGGACCGGCGTCAAATGTATAAGCTACCTGAAAAATAAAAATGATTAACAATTATAATTCAGTTAATAAATTAAAAACAACGAAATCAGTTAATTCAATTAGAATAAACTGAATAAACAATTATAATGCAAAACTATGTTACTTTGACTTCATTGCAGACTCTGTTATATTCATGAACAAATTTGACAATTGAATGCGATACGTCATTCATGTAGACACAAGGCGGATAAGTGTCGAGGCAAACAGCGTGGAACTGATTTGAATCTTTCATTGTAAGTTCAGCAAATTTTAAAAAGTTTCTGTCGAGAATCGATTGTTGCATCTCCTTTGCTCTCTGAGGAACAATCACCGTCGATCTGTATTTTAACAGATCAGAGGTTCGAACGCTCCTTTCCATACCGATTGAGCTGGGGACACTTTTCTTCGCATCATTCACCTTAAAGAAATTAAATTTGGAATTATAATAAAGAATCAAAGTTTCATTGATTCAAAAATAAAAATGACACTTACCACTAAAATTAAAATTCTCATCTCCTGCCAGTGACTGGCTGGTGAGATTTGCTTGGAGATACTATCGAGGCCTTTTGGATTCTCGCCTTTATACCATCGCACAAATCCTCCTTTAGTACTGCGACAAGCAGAACCAGAACCGACACGAGCAATGTCACTTATGTCACCCTATTTGATAAGATATTTATTTTACTATTTAATTTTGTTCAACGTTTCTTTTATCTCTGTTGAAATAATTGTTTTTACCTCAACTTTATAAAGTTTTGATAAAGCTGATGCTAAACAAGCATAACCAGCTGCACTGGAAGCCAAACCAGCGGCAGTGGGAAAATTGTTGATCGAACAAATGTGAAGCTTCCAACTTTTCATCTCCTCTGATACTAGAGACCTTTTTTTGACTTAAAATCATTCAACTTGTTGAGTTGGTTAAGTTTTTATTTTTTTTATTAATTACTCCATTAATAGCTTCAAGACTTACTTTCTGTTATGCAATTTTGTAGTCTCACATTATCAGCAGATTCTTCTCTGAAACAAAAATTATAAATTAAGTTTTGTTAAATTCTTGTATTCGTTGAAACAGAAAATGTTAACTTACTTATTGTTTAGCCAAATTTTATTTTCCTTAAATTCTGGACTTGCCATCACAGTAGTTTTTGCACATAGCTAAAGATAGAAATGAATTATTACTTTAACTTACATTTAAAACAATCTTTAAACAACATTTTAAACTTTTTTACCTGTTCGGTATCCAAAGTGGCACTTATAGAATCGTTAATTGGTAAGATCAGCGCTTCATGACGTTTTCCCCCTGTTGGAAAAAAACAAAATTTGAAAAATCAAAGAAAATTTAATTGCATTTTGAATTATAAAAACTTAATTCGTTTTAAGTTTGAAGTATGAAATAAGAATTGTAAATTGAAGAAATAGTTTTACGATTGAAATATAAAACTGTGTCACATAACTGTATACAATTTTCTACGAGAAACTCATTCTTTTATGATAAAATTAATGCCAAGCGAGGAAATTTTGTTCCAACAATACGTACAGTATTTTATAACAGCAATGTTAACAGGTGCGACACAAGTGACAGCGCTCATTTCGAATTATAAGATGTTGCACTATTGTTTCTAAGAGTTTGTAAAAGTTGTGTTTTGATCGGCGCTATAGTTGATCGGTAACTGTCAGAGCACATCTGAGCATGGCTTGGGCCTTTCGTAGAGCACGATTAAACTCACGCATCCCAATAAAGTTTTGATTTGTTGAAGGTAGATGGCAGCATTTTATTGCTGGCAAATAATTTTGTTTAAAAGTTTCATTTATTTAACATTTGTTTTCTGCTTTCTTACTTAGAAATAATTTTTTTTTAAATAATATATTTTTAAAATGAAAATTAATATTGATTTCTTTACAGGAACAACAACCATACGAAAATCAATGGATGAAATAAGTAAAATTGCAAATTACCATCCGGAAATTATTTATTTTCCTCTACCTGTGAAAACTTGGAGTGGATTTTTAACTGTAACATGTCCTTCGAACGTTAACTTAAAAGAGTCAATAGGCATCAATCTAGTCGTGCCGGGTTACCCGAAAATGACCAATCTCAATGTCAGTTTTGGACCGCAAATTGCAAGATTGGATAAAAAAAAGTTCAAGAAACATTTCAACAAGATTCTCGAAACGGCGACTTCCGTTTTGATGTTACTCCAACACATCCAGAATTTAATCGTAAGAAATTTGAAATTTAGCCAATTCAAAAATTCTGTGTCTCTTCTTGTTACCTTTATAATTTAAATAAATATTTCATTGATTTTTTAAGGCCTCATTGTACCCATTTGAAGAAAACCTTATCCTGAGCGACGAATTTACAAAACAAAATATGATTGATCAGCTTAAAGAAGTCCTACTTTCATCCGAGGTAACATTTTCTTAATTAAAAAAAAATTAAATTAAAAATTAAACGAAAAATCATTTATATTTTAGGAATGTTCCATCTCATCAACAACAAACCTATATGAAATTATTTTAAAATCAAGAGGTGTCTCGGTGAGACTGAGATGGAAAAACGATTATTGGGAAGTCATTTCTACAGATTTTCCAGATTCTTTGGATTTTGATATCCACCAAAAGAAACTACCCTTGAAGGTGATAATCTCCCACTTTTTACAGTGCACTGAACAGATGTCCGAGGCTTGGGAACAACTTAAAGAGATTGATTTGTATTGTCACGTGATTGATCCGATAAATCCGAACCCAGGCCAAATTTATCGACGCATTTACGTAAATGATTTTTTATCTGTCCATGTAACACTGGACCCGATGGACGCAACAGCCTGTCCAAACATCAAATTTTTAGGCAATCAGACTTTCGTGGACAAATTCAAAACCAAACTCATGGAAAGCATAGGCGTAAGTTAATTAATGATAAAAAAAACAGAATTTGTTCAATTTTAACTTGTCAAGATAATGCAAATTAAAATTCATAAATACAATGTCATTTTTTAGAATTGGGACTCTGACATCACTGTTTATGATAATTTATTGAATCTGTTGGAGATTGACTCGTTTCCTATCCCTGAAAAAGTGGAAAATGCAGTTTCTGGCTGCTTGAACGAGAATGACTGCAGTATCTGTTTTTCTCTTGAGACGGATGACGGCAAATTGCCCGAAAAGATGTGCAACAACACCAAATGCAAACTGATCTTTCACACTGAGTGTTTGTTGAAGGTAATTAACATAATTTGTACCTTGTCCGGTTGATAAAATATTGCATATGCAACGCTCATAAACAAACTTTCTTGCAGTGGCTCATGGGAAGTGGAACGAACCAAATCATTTTCAATGACATTTACGGCAAGTGTCCGCATTGCAAGGAAACTATTAGCTGTACTATGAGTGAATGAACGCGCCGTAAAAAGATCTAATTTATTTTTGTAATTTTATATTACACACTTGACCGTATCATTCGAAAACATAAACGTTTGTAAAATTACATCCTTCTGCGGTCGTTTTAGCCATTCGATTAAATTCTTGAGTGCCACAAATTAAAATTAGAGTTTTGTCAATTTGCGTGCCTTTCAAACACGATTCGATTGTTTTTGAATTTAATCTTACTTTGTTGATCAATTGAATCCCAGTTAATACATTATTATCACCTGAAAAAAAGTGATCTGTTCTGTTACAATTGTCTATATCTTTGAAAAAAATAAACATGTTTTAGATAATCAAAACGGTGTACTAACATTCTTGTGTCAGAAAAATGGTGCATGAAAAGTTCCAGAAATCACTGAACCTACGCAGGTCCTCTTTTAGAGGCACGTTTGAAAAGTATCGAAAACTGGAATTGAGTTGGACTCTCGTCTCTTCAGATTCGTTTGTAATTATTGCATTTATTACGGAGAACATTGCAGCAATGCCAGACCCGATGCTGAACATAATGACTTTTAAATAACTGAAATGAAGTTTTTTTTTCTTAATATTAAGAAAAAAATTTTTGATATAATTTTTTTCAATCGAGTACCTATTAGGAAGATAAGAAAAGTTGCCATAAGGTCCTCTGATGTCAACGTCATCGTTAATTTGTTTATCTCTTATCAAACAACTAAGTTTACCACCTTCATAAACTTTGAACAAAATTCTAAAACTAGTGTCGTCCCACGATATTGGCGTTAGAGACCGTGAAACCGCTGATATTCGTATTATTACGTACTGTCCTACTTGTAACACTATTCCACAACCTTCTTTTAGGGGACCTGCATCATAAAAAAATACAAGACAACAAATTGAATTTAAACAATTAAGATCAATTATTATTTATAGTTTTAATCAGTTGCAAACCTTTCAATTGGAAATTAATTAATAAATAATGTTCAGATTCTTTCCTCAAATCAGTGATGTTGAATTTTGAATAATCCACTTGGTTCAAAACATTTTTACTTGGTGTCAACTTTTGATCTTTGAAACGTTTTCGTTCGTCTAAAATACAAGGATTGCACCCACTTCCACAACAATCCTTTTCATCTTCATCCTCCATTGGTTTTTTAATATCTTTACAATTTTATAAATAATATAAAAAACATATCTCTCTTAATTTACGTTTTACGATCGAGCTCCATCGCACGTTTTTGACTTAACGTTCAGGTTATGTTTACTAAATGCGAAAGTGAGCAAAGTCACGTGGCTTGTACCTGTCAAACTGTTAGACATTTCATCCATAAGTATTTTTAATTTGAACATTTCATCATACAATTTTTTTCTTCTAATTGTAAACTTTGTTTCGAATATTCATGTTTTATTACTAATTATTATTTTGAAATATCTTTTTATTTTTTTTTTTTCACTAATAAATATAAACTTTTGATATCGGATAACTGGCGCCAAGTTCTTAGGATAGAAAATTGCTCTTGATCCACTTTGCAAAGTGCTTCGGAGCCCGTGCCTTATAGAGGCATCTTAATAATTTCAATATTACATTCAAAACTTTTTTTCTGTGCCTGGTTGACGCGTCAACTACTGAAACTTAAGTAGGCGCGTGGCGTCTTCTGAGTGTGGACGCCTGATAGCGATACCACTATATCAATCTTTATGACACGCAAAATGCAAATTTCAACTATTTATAATTATTTTGCTTAAAAATTATTTGATAGAATAATATTAAAAACTTTATGAAAAATTATTAAAAAAAGGAAATGAAAAAAAATGAAAAAAAAAAAAAATTAAAAAGAAATAAAAAAGGAAGAGAAAAATATGATTGGAAAAAGAGTTTATACTTTTTGCATGAAGTCATTTTGCAATTGTGATAAGGGTAGAAGAGTGTCATGTTGAACTCGTCAGAAAAGCCCTCAAGTTTATGATGGAGCGTTAAAAAAAATATAAAAATGAATATAAATGTGATTTTAAAACAAATATAAAATAATGTTTGTAACATTGTAGAAACTTTATAATAAAGACGATCAATAAACATGAAAAGCCTTGTTTGTTAATATTTAACAGTTTATTAACAAGTCTATAGTTTTGTAACCGATGAACTTATGTACTTGACCGTATCGATTCATTATATTATCCTATTCATTCAGTTTTCACCTGGCAACTGTCGAAGCAAGGTAAACTTTTTTTCACTGTCGAATGAAAATAACAATCATTTTCATATTAAAAACGAACAGAAAACATTATGCTCTCGCTTTCGTCAGCTTAAAATTTTTTTTTTTGGTCAAAAATTTAACGAACTGGCAGCGATGAGCGTGAACTCGCGACCCACTTGACAAAATCTAAACGAGTGTGTTTTTTTTTTCGGCGTCCCCGAAAAACTGTAATTTATAATACACTCATGTGTTCGGTCACAACCCCCCACCTGAATTCACAAATCTTTTTGTTGTCTTTTTCATTGAATTTCATTTCGACACAATACCGTTGCTTTTAAACGGCCGATATTATGTTGATGGGAATAACATCCTCAGTCTGCAAGCGAGAATAAACATGAACCTGTCATTTTTTCCAAATATATGTCCCGGCGTTCTCTCATCCTCTCTCTCTATCTCTATTCAAATTTATCATCATATTTCTTGCACGAAAGAAGAGTCAATAAACATATTTACATATTATATCATAAAGATTAATTAAGTGGTCCTTTTAATATACCGCTCATCCATTAGGCCAGTTTAAATAGTTCACTAATTTTGTATTATTTTATTTTCAAGATTTTATTTTTTTCGGACGACAAAAATGGCCATAGATCTGTACTACGTTCCAGTGAGTCCCCCATGTCGCTGTGTGAGACTTGTTGCTGAAGCGATAGATCTGGAACTGAATCTTATACTTCTTGATATTTTTCAAGGCGAAAATAATACACCAGAATTCAGTGAGGTAAAGTTGAAAAAAATATGAACAATAAGTTCCAACAAGTTTATTCAAACTTATGAAAGAAAAAAAAGTGCTATAAAAAATTGGTAAACTACGTTTGTAAAATGAAAGTTGATTCAAAAGATGATTTTTTCGGTTTCAGATGAATCCGCTCAAAACAGTTCCTTTCATGGTAGACGGCGATTTAAAAATAGCAGAGAGGTTTTAGTTGAATTAAATGTTGTTTTCAATCAAAAGCAATTTTTAACTAGATGAACAATTTATTGATTTCAGTCGAGCAATGATATGCTACTTGGTAGACAAATACGCGAAAGACGACAAGTTCTATCCAAAGTCCCCTAACGAAAGATCCGTGATCGACCAGAGACTTCAGTTCGATTTGACAAACATCTACAAATTGATTGTCTCTTATTATGTGCGTATTTATTCTAATGTATTCGAAACCGACTTTTTGACAGTACATAAATTGTTGGCTAATGTATGTGTTTGATATTCCATAGCTGTCATAATTGTAAAAGGCTCCATTTATTTTGTCTTTCATCCTCGTATCCTTCGGTATTTCAAAGTTTTTTTTTACCTGATTATGACTCTTTTTACAGATGCCTGTGCTGTTTGGAAAAACTGATATCTACGACGAGGAGATTTACAACAAGTTGTGCCAATCTTTTGACGTCCTGGACAAACTTTTGGAAGGTTCTGAGTACGTTGCTGGAAGGACCATGTCGGTTGCTGATTTTTCCATCATCGCTGACACCACAACTGCCGAAGTAGGAAGGAAAAATTTAATTGATTAATTTTCATTCATTTAATGTTTATTACCGACAACTCATTAGTTCTGATTAACATATCAACATGAGCTATTCGAAAGTGAAGCTCAATATTGTGGTCAGAATTCTTTTGTACGTCGGACATTTTTGTCATTCCTGAGTGTATCGAAGACAAGTTTATAGACCACACGAAAATATGCGAATACACATATATGTTGCTTCCGCATGTAGTGTTGTATTCCAAGATATGTTTTTTATTCAAAAAAATGTGTACAATGAACGTGTGTGATACGTTGGACGAAAGCAGTTGGTCATTGAGATGCAAATCGTTTGGTTTGGTATTCCCTCTGCGCGATTGCTTGCCGAATAAAAACGAATCGAGACGGGACGGTTTTGTGTGCGAGTAATATCAATATGGTAATAAATGTATTTTTGTTCTTTTTTTTTCAGGTTCTTGGGTTTGATTTTAGCCCATACAAGAATGTGATCAGGTGGATGGAAAAGATGAAAAACAGCGCTCCGGGATATAAACAAATCAACGACCAAGGTCTCGATGATTTGCGTAAGATCATTGAGATGAAAAATGCCAGCGAGACGAATGAGGAGGAACAGCCAGAAGAAAACGAGGAGGAACAGTCCGGAGAAAACGAGGAGGAACAGCCTGAGGAGAACGAGGAAGAAAAAGAACCAGAGGAAAACTAATTTTTCATAACTTTGTGATTTTGTGAATTTTTTTTTTTTTTTTTTGAAAAATAAGTCTTTTTATAAAAAAGGGTAACAATTGAAATTGTAAGTTTTCTGATTAAATTGCAAAGTTTTTTTGTTAGATTTGTTGGACCGCCCAATGAGAACTCCAAAGGATAATTTAATGGAACGTTGAGTCCCATCTGACATTTGCACCTTGTTTTGCAAAGTTGTTTATTATTAAAATGCAATATTTCAACACTTACAAATTGTTGTTGTTTATTCTCAACAAAACGCCTGGAGAGCGCTCGCAAAGCATTTCTCGCGCGTCAGAAGGCACTGAAAGAAAATAAGAGTTATTTTACAACGACGCGTTTTACCACAATTTAATGTTCGTCTTCACATCAGTTTATTATCCCAGGGAGCAATTTACTTTGACCGAGAAACGTCTCTCTGGATGCTCCCTATTTTAAATTAAAATAATTTTTTAACATTTTGAATGAAATAACAAAAAAAGCAGCACGTAACTGGCCATGGCGAATCAAAGAAATAAAGACCGTCGGACATTACCTCTTATAAGGAGATAATTAAAATGCCGCACAGAATCTTATTAGATCTTATTTTCATTGGATTCCTTTCACTGATTGATGTATTTATTACAAGCGGCTTATAAAATATTAAGAAATTCACTTCTTTCCTTCAGCCTACCATTTTGAAAACTGTAATTAAACTTTATTTCCAATTTGTAAGTTTTAATCAAAACTGTTTACTATTTGTAATTTTTATCCCAATTGACTGAAAACTTGTATACAAGCTTTGATGTTTTAATTTTACATCTAAAATTTTTACGACGGAATGTTTTCTAATCAAGTTTATAATATCAGACATAATTTCACATGAAAACGAGTCGTGCAGTTTTTTCATCGTTGTGATACGTGTCAATGACAGAGAATCGGTTCCGTGTAAGGAGGAATTTTATTTGATTTAAGGGCAATTGCCGAAACAAGAGTGCGAAGAATAGAGGGGAGCGCTAAACGTATCGCGCGTGATTCAATTTTATGATTTTCTCGCAATGGCAAAGATGGGATTCAGTAACAAGTTTATTCGCAATTACGATCTATTTTTACACCAACCTCACCTCGATCTCAAAAAATGCAATTGATCAATTGAATACTTCTGAAAAATATTTAACTAATATATATTTAACCACTAACTAAATTATAATTGATGTTTGGTCAAATTGGTCGTCCTCAACTGATTTTGTTATATAACATCAAATGTCCAAATCGATTTCTCGACGTTGTTGTGACGTTTACATAAGAAAGTGGTATGAAATATTTTTGTTTCCAAGTCTAGACGCTTGGCAAAAAGGTGACCTGGCGAAAGTCAAAAAATCACTTTTTAATCCACCGGCTTGGCTTTTTTCTCCCCTTTTTTCAGATTCATTTTGGGGGATGTCATTGATTAATTCAGTTTCGATTTTGTTTGATCCAAATGACCATCGTCGAAGAAGCGTCGAGTTTTTGAACGTCCAATGAATCATGCACGGAGCCTGTAAATTTGGAAACGTTTAATCATACATTGTCTCGGAGTGTATTTTCATTGTCGATTCACCGGTCGATCATCTTGTATGTCGAGCGAGCCGCGCCGCCACAATATACTTAACAACTCCTTCAACAGACATATATACCTTTCATCATTAATCACAATGCCAGGCCAAGTTTCTTGCCTCTTTCAACACTTTAACTAAGTGTAATAATAATTTGTTCGTCAAATTCAATCTTAGACTTCCAATTTTGAACAAATTTATCATTTTCAAATTCATACAGATGTTGATCATCTTTTGTTTAATATAAAATAATGTCTTTTCATTCATTTCATTAATAACAAATCACTTAAAAATTACATTAAGTACTATTGGTTATAAATTTCATATCCTTTTATTTTACTTGGAATTTCTTCATTGCATATAAAACGTTTAACCCTGAAACGAATAATGAAAATGTTTGTCAGTTATTTTAATATGATAAGAGATATTAAAGGAAACAATTTTCAATAAACGAATCAACCTGCATTGTATCTCAGAAACGTCAAGATACATAATTAGGTTCACCTCCCCCTGAGCCGCAGTAAATCGGGCTTCATTGCTAACATATACACTCGTTCTAAGAATGAATGAACGAATCTGGATAAACAATTTTGATCCGCGCAATTTCTTTCGTTCGCCGATGCAAAATTGTTCAAGTTCATTCCTATTCCGATCGCTTTTTGTTGCAACATTCTTTCAACATCATTTTTCTTTCTCTTTATTTTTCACTTTTTCTTTTTATCTTTTATTTTTGAAGTAACTTTTTATCCAGCCAGACGATGAAAACTGATAAGACAGACGTAAGAAATCAGTGACTCTGATAACAAAAAAAGAAAAAAAAACCCTCCGTCTGACCATTCAAACAAGTTTCAACCCCAACAATTTCCCTAATTAGTCGACTCCGACTGTCGGATCATCGTCGTTCCTTCGCCTTAACATCTCAATCGGGGGGAAAAAACGGTTCCCCTCCATCCCCCCCTTTGAAACCTCGTTTCCCAATTTTTTCCAATTTATCATTCCAACGTCCAGCACATCAGCGTGCCCACAAATTGGCCTCTCATCTCCTTCCTCCTTCTCATCATCATCGTCCTATTCTCCCACGTCTATCTAAATGCAGAAACCAATTTTCAGCATCATTCAGCAATCTCACCGAGCAATCAACAAAAAAAAGTCATCAACTTTGCGCCTCTCTGAGCCCAGACTGGATCCTGCCCCAACAGTGCGGTCCAATTGGGAAGAGACAAAAAAAGAAATTCTCCAAATCTTATTAATAAAATCATCATCGAAACAAGTCACAGCGGAAGGATCTAAGGAATTTGATAACTGGAGAAAAATGTGAAAGAGAGCCATAGTGAAAGATGGAAGGATGGAGAGAGAGAGGGAGAGAGGAGACGAAGGTGAGGGGGGCGCAAAAGAGCGGAGAGGAGTCGGGCTGGGCTGGGATGGAATGGGATACGCGATGATGGGAGTATACGCCAGCAGCAGCAGGCTGCCAGTCAAGCATGTGTGTCCGTACAAGTTTTGAAAACAGTCGACACGCGGCATTCGCGATCACGTCCACGCAAAAAAACCCTCACGTGATACCGATTCTCGTCCAGGAGTGATCTTTACGATTTTACAGCAGCCGGTAGCGCGATTTTTGGACCCTCGCTGATACCTAAGAACAGAAAATTAAAATTCAGACAATAAATTTGGATTCGATTTTTGATGCAGATTTTGTTGAATGAGATCGGTACAGTTCAATGAGTATAATGAAAACAAACAAATTGAAAGTTCAGCTGGATTGTGACTTGGAGTGAAACTTTGGGGTACGAGGGCCGATCGCGTTTGTCAGAGGTCGATCGTCAGGTCATCCAAAAACCGATGGTACTTAGAATTGGAATGCGGGCGACGCAATCCTCAAGACTTTCGTGGCTCCGAGTTAATTGTACGCGACCCGGGGATTTCCCGCTTACCTAATTCAAAGTTTGAGTGATGATTCAGTTGTGTTTGTGTTCGCGCTCAAAAGCCTGACGGGATGCCCGGCTCTTTTATTCATGTTTTGGCCCGCGCGAGCTCGCGCGAAACATGTGCGACAGACAATTGCTAAAGGGATCTGGCAGTTAACAAGTAAGCCTCTGCGTGCGAACTTAGAATTGCTCACCCAAAAGTCGAAAACGAAACAAGTAACGATGGAACATTGCGGTCAAATTTTTAACATGCAACTGGGAATAATAAGTTGACTTTCCTACGAGGTTTCTTAATCCGAGAGAAACATGGACTGATAAATCACTAGTGACCAAAAAAAGAAAAAAAAAAAAAAAAACGTTTCGTCTCGAATATCTTATCAGGCTGTACCGACACATTTAAATTAAAAACGACGATCCGATGACTCTTTTTTTTCTCGCCATTGACAAACACAACATTTGTTTTGTTCCGAACGAAATTAATTTTTTCTTTACAGGTTTTTTTTGTTTCGTTTACAAAGACAAGTCGAGTTGCATGATGCAAAATCGTTATCGCCTGTGAAGTAAAAAAACGCATAGTTCGCTAATTGCATTACGGCCTAATTTTAAACGCGATAAAACGGTTTTACAGGTCGGTTCAGTTTTGGATTGAAAGCGCGCTTGCTGTCACTGCATTTCAACTGTAAATTAATTTGAAACATTTTAATTTTATTTATTAACATTTTATCAAGGCAATTGACTGATCGATGACTATGAAAATTCATTCAAACAAGTAAAAAAAATGTTATCACGAAAGAAACTGTAAATTAAAATCCGTTGAATGGTGAAACTGAAACTGAAATATGGTCTAAATCCGATTACACCTTCAGAAAAAATGTTTTGTGATAATAAAAATGTTACCAGTCGCATATTGTCTAAGTTTAACCGCATAGTTTAATAATAAATAACATGTACACGTTATGCAATTGGAACTCATTTATAATGAGGAATTTGCGGCCTGATTTTTAATGCAATATTTAGTATGCAATTTTCCATCATTTTAGTAATATTTCATTTTGATTGCAAATCAAATAATTGAATGTATATGCGAAACCACTCAAAAGAGAGATTATACTATATTGTCGTTCTTTGGTCGCATTAAAATGATTTGTACGATTTTAAAAGCACCAAATTATCATTTAATGAGTGAAAAGACAAAGTTTTTTTTTTTTATTTTCATAACTCTCTTGCAAAATGAAAGTCAATTCTTTTGAAGTTATCAGTGTTTATCTCGTTTGAAAATACAATTTTTTTCAGTGAACTGAAAAAGTAGGAATTAAAACATGTTTAAAAAATTTTCGGACATTTTCACAAAGATACAATGAACAACAATGTAACAAATGAAATAACATTTTCAGCGAATAGAGGATTGATTGGTGACGAGTCATAGTTATCTGGCTATGGGCAAGCACCTCATGTTCAGATGCTCAGAATCGTGGAATAAACAGCACAAACTTACCGAGAAGCGCGCCAGTAAGACCGCCGGTGCCGACGTCGCAATTTATCATCGCGGCACCGATAAGTTGAAAATTGAAGCAGTGACCGTGCGATTGAAAGTCCGCTATCTCGCGTTATTTCGAGCCAACTTGCTCCTGATCGGCGTGATGGCCCTCGTCGCATCAACGGCCGCCGCCTTATCGACACCTTTTACGTTTCGCGACGACCAAAATCTTCATTTCGACTATGACGATGAGCTTCAAGTCATCAGGACCAGCATTATTCAGGGCCTTGGACTTCAAAGAATACCGGATCCTGCCAAGGTGAGATTCATCGGTTCTAAAATTTTGCAAACAAGTATTTGTCATTATAAAAATTACGAAAAATTGTTTCAAATTGTTTTTACATTTGGTGATCAATCAGGAACTTTTAAAGATGATCAATCGAATTTCAAAGATCTGATTTGTTTTCGAACTTTAACTCAGGTTAAGCAAAAAAAAAGGGGTTGAAGAAAAAAAGTGTATGCCTACGTAAGTGTGTATGAGCAGCCATCGTGCATAGTTTGTGTCAACATTTCACCAGAAGAAAAGAACTAGTATACGGACCCTCGACAAACTTTTCCTTTTTTTTGAGATCTTAGCAGAATGCAAACACTTCGTTTTATTGAAAAATCCCACGAAAAGGTTTATTTACAGGCTCTTAAAATGCGAGAACATAAGAAGTCCGATGTTGAGCAAAATGAGACATCCCAAATTGTTTCATAGGCAACAAAAAAAAAAACAAGACGACGAAAAGAGAGTTTAAAAGTTTTTTGTCTTTCAGTTGAGAAAAAAAAATGATCCGAAATTTCTCATTTGCAAATGATTTTTTTCCCCTGCTGGATAAGAATCTAGAAAGAAAAAGGAATAATTAAATGTTAAGTTCGATCAATTAGGCTTGCATTGACAACTTGAAAATGTTTTCAATCAGAAAAATAATTTGCATTTAATTTTGGAATTTACGATAAGACTTTCGCGTTGGGGTCATGAAATTCTCCATGGCACGCTTACAAGAATCAGACGGGAGAGGCGTTTTTACGTGGCTTTCTAAGATACTCATTAATAGCGTAAATTAAACATTCACGAAATTCTGTTGACTTCACAAATTAACGCTTTTATTATGGTTTCATCATATCAATAATGTATTATTCACACTCCAAGTTTAAAAAAAAAAACAGTTGGAAGATGAAAAAAATCTGACAAAACACTTTCAATTATATAATTTCCAAATTTACATCTTCAAAATTTGTCTGTAAAAAATGAAAATAATGAAAATAAGAAGAAAAATATAATAATAATCGAGTTTGTATAAAAGTTTGAAAGTGCGAAAAATGTATGGTGCAAAAAATTTGAAATGTGTCATGTCGCGTTAAGAAAATACACAATTCATCTGCCACGTTTCATGTACATACAATGGGCTCAGTACTGTAAGTTATATTTCTCCTGTTTCACGTTGCAATACCCTTCGGCTTTTCGAGCCCTCTGTTAAGTTAATACGATTTCGTACCTGTTACGCATGCTATCGTGTTATCATTTTCGCAACGTTTTATTAACTGATTTTAACGCAGATCACCCACGAAGTCGAAGAACTTTGTCCTAAAAGGTTTTTTGCTTTATTTTTTGCACGCCGAAACTTTATGCAAGAAGACTTTCAAGTTATCAAAATTCACCCCAGTTGACTAATTCTTGAAATGTCCAGGTTTTTATAATGTTTAATGTTTTGCACCAACATTTTGTTACACAGTTTGATTGATTAATTAAAATTTCTGTTTGAATCATTCTTATCTGATAAAAATCAAGAATTGTCTCTACAACATGAAGCCTTTCGCTGCAGATTTAATATTTTTTTATTATCTTACATATAGATTTGTCTTGAACATTTATGTTGTTTCATATTGCAATATCAATGATTTTCCATTACTTTAATCGCAAGATTAAAACAATTACAACGATTTTGTACCAATTACATTGTTCTTCGAACGTGTTTGTTGCAGGCAAACATAAGTCAGTCCGAGTATGAAAGAGCCCACAGAGAATACCTTTCAAGATTGTACACTCAAGACGGGAAACAGAGGAAATTCTTCACAATATACGCGACTGGTAATTATCATATGAAAAAAGAGAGAGGCCAATTTGGGTGACCCAATTTTTTGCTATCAAATTCAATTAGGTTTAAGTAAACTGAGAAAAATACAACAAAACCAAAAATCAGTCGTAAACCCAACACCGAGTGTCTACGGTTAAAGGATTTAACAAAAAAATAACATCTTAATCGGTTCTTTGTACTTTTTGAAGTTAAGTCAGCCAAGTCGTATTGGTTACAAGTATTACTTTCCTCGGCAGGTGTAAAAAACGGTCGCCGTTGAGTATCCGGAATAGCTCGTTCAAATGACGTCGCAAAAATACGCAAAACCATTCATAACAATGAATGACTTTACATTTTCACTTCCCGAACGAAAGTCGACTCAAAAATTAATACAAAAAATAATAATACGGTACTTATGAAAAAAAAAAAGGAAAAACGGCACTTCCCTAGTCGAAAAAATGCTTTTGCGTCAGAACTTCCGTTTTTTCAACGGAAATCAACAGTAACGTTGGGATACAATATTGTTTAATTACCCTGAAACTGTTTCCTCGCAAATTGACTTGTCAGTTTGTGTAAGATAGTAAAAATAGATATCTTGACGATGAATGAATCTTATTACCGGGCTTTAATCATGTACTTTCGGTGGGAAATGATTGTTGAGGCGCGCGCTTGTAATTAGCAATTATATAAAATGACAATCGAGCGGGTGGATCGATCAAGATGTTCCGCGTTCGAGAGGCGTGACTTGGACATGTGCCATTGTTACATCACCCCGCGAGTCAAACGAAAGTGGATCGCATGAATGAAGAGAAGAACGGAGACAAAAAAGAAATGATTGATTATATGCGATTTGATTTTTCTTGGCTCGCTCGAAGACCGAGTCATCGGCTGATAAACAGAGATTTGAATGAAAACGGATACGATAGGCGCCCTAACGTCCCAACATTTACATAATCCAAGCGCGAAAGCCCTCATTCATAGAGACGCACATCATTAACAAGTTTTCGCGACAAATAAACTTGTCACAATTATCTCGCCGGCTATTACTTAATATTTTTGCCTCGTCGATCAAAGCAGTCCTCATTATCGGCGGGGAGAGCCGAGCAACAGACAAAAAAGTTTCGCAGCGGAAGCTGGACGCGCGGATAACCCTTAAGTTACGTAACGACTGAGAACACTGGCTTATGTTATTTGTTTTGTTTCAGAGCAGCCAAGGAATGGAAGCGACGAGACCAGCCTGTACTTTCGAGTCCCGGACGAAGTCGCCCGCGGGTACACGATCGAGCACGCGAATTTGCGATTCTTACTCGAGAGCAAACACCAAGGCGCGAGCGGAAACTTGACTTTTCTAATCTCCTGTCATCGACCTTTCACCTCAGACTCAGCACAGTTATCGGTCACTGAGTACATAATTGACCTTGATGACCCTCAAACATCACGATGGATTGAGCTCGATTTAACCGAGCATGTCGCCGATTGGCCGATCTTAAGTGCGACTACCGGCTTCCGACAACACTGCCTCAAACTCCAAATCACGCAAAATAACAAGCACGTACGAAGGTACCCGTCTAATAACTCCCAGACAAATTTTCCCAGTCAGATTTTCTATCTCTCATTTCATTCAGATCGAGCACATTCTTTTGATTCACAGATTACAATTTATCATATATGGACGAATATGATTCATTTTCATTTATAAATTCATTTTTATATGAAACATTTGTTCACGCGTCACATGCAACTGCTATATATATATAATTTGATATAATTCGAAATATGTTCGAAAATGTATTATTTTATGCCTCTGAAATTGAAATTAAATTTTTTTTTTTTTCGGTCGCGCCATTTAACACCCGCCGCATGACAAATAATCTTAAGAGGCTTTTTTCTGCGAAGGCTCACGTCTTCAAGCTCGTTCCTTATACAGTTTTGCAAATAAAAAAAAGTCCGTCATACAGCTTTGTAACTAGATACTTTGTATGTGCCGACACCTCTGGGCGTACAAAGCCTTGCAAATCAGTCTATTGATTTTAAATGGCAAACGCAGGATCGTGAATTTTTGTTCTTTTATACAGGCCCAACCGTGGCATTGAAATTGTAACTTAACAACATCCAGGGGAATATATTCTCCGCGAACCGCATGTGGAATTCCTTTAAATCGAGGCAAAAACAAACCTAAGAGTCACGGCCACGATGGATCTGAAATAAAACACAAAAACGAACAAAAATTAAAACCAAAATTCTCATTTGAACGGTTGAAAGAAAGAAAAAACAAAAAATTTTCTTTTCTTTTTTCTTTTTTTTTTTTTTTTTACATTTATGGAAAATTGTTGCACACTTACGACATTCCCAGAGCGATCTTGCGATTCGTAACGCGCAAGGTATTTCGTAGATAAACAATCGTACGATTGTATCTTCCGCAAATTTTTGACATGTTTTGGCAGCTCTTCAAGCGTCATTGTCAACAAATTGCGAATCGAATTATATCCGCCTGGCTATGAATAGCGACTCCCATTCACCATCTCCATTGATCCATCGAACCTGAAATAGATGATTCTTCAAATCAAGTTATATGTATCCAAGCATCATGAAATCATCCGGTTCTAATTAGACGCGAATCGTCTGAGGAATGTGCCAATCTTTTATCTTTCTTTTTCAGATCATTAATTTCGGCTGCGATCAACATATTCGGCGTGAGCAGATCCGACAGGCGGATTTTGACGAAGCGTAACGTGACGCCGCTGGACAACAAGGTGATGTCGCTGCACAAGGGCCGACGCACGGAATGCCGTGGTGAAAGCAAAAAGTGTTGCCGGCATCATATGACGGTGATCTTCAAGGAGCTGAAGGGCTTCGAGTTCATCATCCAGCCGAAAACATTCGACGCGGGTTACTGCAAGGGCAGGTGTCCGCCGCGGTACAATCCGGCGCACCATCACGCGCTCCTGCAGAGCCTCATCTGGAAGGAGAACAGACGGAAAGTGCCGCGGCCTTGCTGCGCGCCCAGCAAGCTCGCCGAGCTGGAAATCCTCTACTTCGACGAGAACGACCCCACCAAACTCAAAGTCTCAAGCTGGAAAAACATGAAGGTCCTCGAATGCTCCTGCTCTTGAACCTCCTACATCCTCTCTTGTCTCTCAGCTGTGGAAAACAAAAATACGATTACTATTTTTTGTTTCTATTAGCATTGTACTTGCATGGAAGATCGAAAGTGTATAAATGAAAAATGTAAATGACGAATAAAAAAAAAAACAAGTATTATATTAATGTTAAGATTGAAAGTGCGCATTTTTCTGCATGTGAGAAAACGAATTGTATACGAATCACCAGTGAGGGACGGTTTCAGATGTTTAGTCCAAGTACATTTTTTTGATGATTTGTGCCAACATCACCCAGAAGTGTTCGAACAAAAAAAAAACTCATAACTACCAGGGAAAGTTGGGTGTTTGAAGAATCCTTAGACCAAGCGATGAGAGCTTACTGAACATTATTGTGTAACTAAAACAAAAAACTAAAATTTAGTGCAAGTGGTTATCATTTTTTTTATCACTTTCGATTGTGTAAAAAACATCGTTTCAAATATTAAGGAAACTAAATACAAAATAACTGCGTTCAATTTCACTCAGAGTTGAAGGTCAGTTCTGGGCTCTGAGATTGAAAAAAAAAAAATTATAATGATAAAATAAAAGTTGCCATAGTTTTAAGCAATTACTTACCAGACACGATGAATCTTGCGTTTATTTATTGAAGCCAAAGAGACGATTTGTATGATAACGCCATGCCGCCGCATTATTAGTGCCGTCATTTGTCGTTATTTATCGGATTATCTGCAACAAAAAAAAAAGTTTAATTGTATGGATCGAGTGATTGTGTGGGTGAGTGTGTTAGAAAAGCATGTACAAGATTACATGGTACAATAAATTAGGGCTCGCTAAGCGTTGCACTTTCTGAATGCGCTCGACAAATGCAACAACTACTCTCGACTGGTACCTCTACATTTTTGTCGTGTTTGTTTCAATTAACATTTTTTTGTCCATCGACCGATTCATTTTTACAACATTAAAACAAAAAGTACACATTTTCATTATCTCAAGAATTTTAAAATTATACCAAGAAACTATATCTGAGCTCATATATGATTCCATATCTGTGCGCATATGTACTTTTATATTTGAGCGTCTAAATAGTTTTTTCTTACATTTTTTTCAACGATGATGTCATATAGTTTAATGTACAATGTGATATTTGATTTTATATATGAAGCCATATATGGTTCCATGTCTAGTATATCTGTTCCATATAACGCAACATTTGTTTCCATCTAAAACCCTTTTTGATTCAGATCTGAAACTTTAGATGATAAATGCTTCATATATGATTTCATTATGACTTGGGAAATGTCAATTTTTTAGTTTGAATGAGATAAAAAAAAGCATTGTAATGATAAAAAATGTTAAGCATTGTCGGGAACATAATCGTTTATAATTTTTTTTGTACATCTGCTTCGTTCACAAGAATTTCGCAGGAAACAACGAATTATCATGACTTCCCACACCGACAAAAATCTTTGTGCTTAATAATGGCTCATAATGACCAGACGAGTTAATCGCATTATTCGTGTCACCGAGGTAGCTTTACGATAGTCCAAGATGTAACGGCGCGATTCGTGTGCTTGTCGATTGTTTGTTCGCATTGTTGCACATAATTACTCAGAGATAAGGTGGTTCGCACGTCCTGGGTGTCGAACGACGCAACGGCTCGATAATTTATGCTTATAAATTTACAATATCAATTTTTTTTCTACGACAATATTTATGCCAACTTTTGAGCTGTTTGTAATTGTAATTGCCCACATAAATTGTAACTGTTGTCATGCTCCAACCGCGAGGATGATGTACGTCGTCATGTACGCGCGTTTATTTGTAAAGATGTACAATAAATAATAATTCCTTTTTTCTTTCTCTCGCAGAAACTGTGCATTCAGGTTTTTAATCTTTTTCTTTTCTTCCTCTTTTTCTTCGTTGTTGTTACTTTCAAAAACCCATTTGTTGCAGCTGACAGGATACGAATGAAAATTGTCTGCCCTCTCACAGATGAGAATTACGAAAAGTGCTTGTCAATCGCGCACAATGTTGCGCCGATGATTTATGCGATTCTCAATCAAGGATAATTTTATTCTCAGTCTTTCTGCGGTTCACAATAAAAATGCCTGCCTGCATTTCATTTTGTTATGGTAATAAGACGTGCGGGCGGTTAGCAAACTTTGTTTAGTCATTTTTGTCTTGATTTATTTTTATCCTCTTATCACATAAACTGGTCAAATAAATCCTTCATCTTCAATCAGTAATCAACTGTTTAACATTTTTTTTTATCATCTATTTATTTTACCTCTGATGTTTTAATTAATTCCTTTCTTAATCACTTACACTTGATTGATCTCAAGTTTTTTTTTTACTTTCATCTAGGTTGCAGTTTTTATCAAATGTATTTCTATTAACAAAAAAAATAGTTGACACTTAGAGTTAGGAGAACTTTGAACTTGACTTTTAAAAAAGAGCGGCTAAACTCTGACTAGTGAGGACAAGCCTTGAGGTGGCTTAAGGATCGTGAGTTGAAGCTCTGTATTGCCATTGACCACTGTTGCCTGTCGTTGCTTGTTGCTCTGTCGTGGTGTATGTTTTCAGTCGCTCGCGAGAGGCCTGTACGTGTGATTGCTCAGTTGGTAACGATTCAAATGGTGCATTTGCAGTTGATATGTTGATTTGTTTTTGAAGTGCGATGCTGACTAGGGCTTAGAACAAAGAACTTGGAATCCTCGTTGGCTGTGCAAATGTTGCAGGTAAACCAAAAGCGCAGCAGGTGCTCCGAAATGGTGCTCCGAATTGCTCGTTTTCACGCGGAATTATTCTCTATTGTTTAGAGTGCGACTCTTATGCGCGCGTTGTGTTATTGTTGTTGCACTTTTTTTTCTTCTACTAAACTGTTTTTCATCTCTCCTTTGCCAATTTTGGGCCAATTTTTTGTCATTGGTTGAAAAACAGAGGTGGTTTTAAAAATCAGACTGCACTATATGGAGATAGCAAGGCTACAGGAATGTAGATAAATTTGCAAGGTTGAAGCGCAAATTTTTTTTCTCCTTTGCAGTTGCGATGCGAAGGTTGATCATGTCACTATTGTAGACGGTGTTTTATCGTAATTGTTCATACAAATTATGACTGGCATTCATCTTCAGAAAAAAAAATTAGAATTCAACTTTTTGGGATTGACTTTTTTTATTTAGTTTTTTTTTTCAAGTTCATTAACATCTTTTTAAATGTACTGTTCAAAATGTTGAGACTTATTTGTTGGTTTGTTTGTTTTTTTTTTTTAAGTTAAATTATTTTTGGAATTGAATCAATGAATTTTGGAAGTGTAGAATTGATTACATAAGATGGTCTCAATTATAATCAGATGCCATTTTGTGGTTTTGATGAAATACACAGAACGATCCCACAGATTTTAAATTCATCAATGCATGACTCATCAGTTGCAACGGACGCTACTGTTTCCATGATTTCGGAGGCACCTGTGTGAGAACATGATTTATAGTTCAATGGTAACACAACCGTGGATCAAAACAATTTACTTGCTCTATTCACACTTTTTTTTTAAAGCCACAAACCAGTTGACAAGTTTTTGTTTCATTTTTAAAATAAAAATGCATCTTTAATTGTAACGAAATTAAAAGCACGAAGAAAACTGACACTTTAATTTGATTCAATTTTTCTTCATGCATTTTTTATTGGTGCTGTTTAAATGTAAAGATTGTAATCGTGATTTTTTGTTGAAAGTAAAAAAGTGAAATCTATGTAAATGGTCTTGTCCTTTCTTTCTCAATCTTCTTATTAAAATAAAATGTAACGTTAGAAAAGTGCTTCTTCAAATTTTAATTTGCATTTGTCGTTTATTCCTAGGTACCGTATAATAACCCAAGAATGTAATTAACCGTGTGTACCTGTTTTCAGATCAATATATGATGATATATTCTGTGTATCATCATGCTACAGACTCATCGGGAAATCCTACAACGTTTGAGGGAAAACATTGTCAATGAGATCGATGTCCATAATCATATCTTACAAGCCCTAAAGACACCTTACATCTTGAACGACGAGCATATCAAGCAAATCGACGCCGGGTCGACGAACAAAGAGAAGGCTGAAATTTTGTTGGACATACTTCCAACGTAAGTTACAAAATAAATAACACGGAAATGATAAAAAGAAACCCCAACAGTATCATCAAACTTGTACAAAATTATGATTAAATTCAAAATTTATCTTTTTAGACGTGGTGCGTATGCTTTTTCATACTTTCACCAAGCTCTGAGATTACAGTATGGTTGGATCAGTGACCATATAGATAAACTTTTGGAACCCTCAGGAAGCAGCTCAAACAAATCAGAATGTATTCATACAAATATTCCCTCTATCTCTCCACTAACTGTGGAGAGAGAAGAAAAGGTAGGAATAACAAAAGTAACTTACTTTTAGTTTTTTTTTGTATGAATGTAGTTAGAGAGATAATTATCGATTCAATTTTTAATTTCAGGCAAAAGAATTAAAAAGTGCTTTAAAAAGTCTGATCCCAAAAGGATACGTGGTACTACATGGCATGAAGGGATACGGTAAATCATGTTTGACAGTAAACGTCCTGAACGATCCACGATTGGTATCGAATTTGTTTGATGTGAGTGTGACGATCGGATAATTTTTATGGTCATCTTTTTTCAGATGGTAATTTAGAAATAATATTTTTTTTTTCAGAACCAGATTTACTGGTTGGAATTCGGCAAACATCGTCCATTAGATGAGGACATTGCTATACAAATGTCCAATCTTTATCACCAAATAACTCAAACTCAATACAAACTAGACCCGCCAACTCACGAAAAAGAAACCTTACGTATGTTCGTTCAAAATCACTTCCGACGAAATGCTCACAAAAATGCTCTATTGGTCCTAGACGACGTTCACAAGAAGAAAATCATTGAGGAGTTTAGTTTTGACTGCAAAATCTTGGTTATCACCACTGATATCAGCGTTTTGCAGAATAAGCATTCGATGAAAATAGAAGTGAGTAAGAATAAGTGTAGAGGTGAAAATGAAATGAATCATTTCAACTTTCATACAAATTTTTTTTATTTGACATGCAAGGAAAGAAAGCAATAATTGGTTATCGTTTTGATATCGTAGATGAAAGATGGTTTTACGAAGGTAGAAACTCTTCAGTTGTTTGCTCAAGTACTTAATGTGGAGGTGGACAAGCTTCCAAAAGAAGCTTCGATGATCCACGACGAATGCAAAGGCATGCCATTGCTCATAACGATGTTAGCAACTCAGTTCAATATTTTTAAGCAGTCGATGCAGCATGACAATCCGAGGTGGAAATATTACCTGAACAGTTTGAAAACAAAAAACCGTAGAAATAAGTGAGCAAACAAGATAATGAACATTTTGCATTCGTATAATTAAAAAAAAAACATCAAAACTAAAATGTATACTTTGATACTTTAGCGTGATTGGAGAATTTCTGGAGAAACAAGAAACGATTTTCAAGATGGCTCTTGAAGAACTCGAAGGAGAGATGAAAGAACGATTTTTGTTGCTGGCTATTTTCAACGGGGACGTGAATATCATGCCAAAAGTGAGTTTGAAACGACATTGTATGAATAATTGTATGAATAACAAGTTCTAGATAGTCTACAATTTCAGATGTTTATGATCGTTCTTTCTTTCAGACCCTCGAAATTTTATGGGAAGAAGAAGATTCCTATCTAGTAGAGGACGTGATGCTGGAGTACTTCAACAAATCTCTGGTCGTAAAACAGTGGAACGTTGAACTGAACAGCTACATCTACGGAGTTCACGATCGTATGCTTGAATACCTGTGCAAGATAATTCCCACCGACGAACTTGTGGCGATGCATCGTTCCTTCATTGAGAAGTACCGTAAATACGGCGACGGGAGTTTGAAAAAGTTGCCAGACGACAACTACAGCTACACATACATAGGCCACCATCTGGAGCAGGCGCAGATGTTCGACGAGTTCCCCGAGCTTTATCTCAACTTTGACTTTCTCCAGGCGAAGATTTATCACACTGGTCTGAATGACATCTATCTCGACCTGGTCAAGTACAGGTCGTACATTACCAAAGACGGTGACCCAGAGCTGGAATCCAGGGTCAAGGATCTGGAGCTGTTCTTGAAAGAAAATGCAAGGATATTGGTGAGACAGAGGGACGGTGAATTTCTGGATCTGGTTCAGGTCGCGATGAACCATTCAGTTGACGGGTTTATGAAAGAGACTGCGAGGCAACTGGCTCGACAGAAGACCTCCAATCTCTATCTCTCACTTGAAAGCAGGATCAACCACCCGGATGCCCCGCTGAGCGAGGAGGTTCCCATAAACGTGACAGTGGCGAGGTTTACAGACAACCAGGATGAAATTTTGTTGGGCGGCGACAAGGGAAGTCTCATGCTCTGGAACTGCTCGACTAGAAGTAGCAAATACTTTTATGGTCACAGTAAAGAGAGCACAATCAGGAAGATCCTGATTTCTCAAAACTGCACTCACTTTTTGTCGCTCAGCAACGACGGGGTGGTTAAATTGTTTGAAATCGACGACCACGCTTATTTGTCGCCTAGTAGTCCGAGACAGAGGCAGTCCAACTGGTACAGTTTTTTCACTGAGGAGGACGATAGCAAGATGTCCATCAGTATGGAAAAGGACCTGATAACTGACGTCAGCTTCGGATATTCTGACAGCATCATTGTCACCTGCAATTACAGCGGTCTTATTGAGGTTTGTATAGAAACAAATGCTCAACGTGATATTAAACTTCAGACGTATCTAACATTTTGAGCAAACAAATTTCATACTCACCTTTCATTTCAGATCTGGAAGATGGATGGAGTGAAGATATTCAAAAAACACAGCACTCTGGCGTAAGTTAACAAAGGGAACAAGATGAAGAGACAAAGTGTATCTGAAAGGCAATGATTATAATTTCGTTAACATTTCCAGTGAATCAGAGAAGAAGATTGCGTTGACAAACAAGAGGCGGCTTCTTCATATCTTAAATTTGAAGGAAGGTATCTTGGAGGTGTACAGTTGGCGTGACGACCAGTACACTTACTCGTCTCTGTTCAACATAGTTAATCTGAGTAACATGAAGGTGGTCTACATGGTTGAGTATGACGAGTCGGTCAATGGGAGTACTATGATCATAGTAACCCAGGATAATGTTTGCTTCGTACGCTGGTACTTCAGCGACGGACAGATTCACACTTATGATGTGAAGAACCAAGAATGCGAGTCGGATAAGCCTCACGATAATGGAAAGGTTGTTGTCTACACTTGCGCTGCGTTGACGTACGACGAGAAGTATTTGATTCTGGCTGACTCGGATGGAAATGTGTCCGTTAGGGAAGCTTGTGCTTTGTTTAATCTCATCATTACTTACAAAGCACACGTTTCCTCTCTGGACACTTATTATCTTGACACAGAAAATGCACACTTGGTAAGATTTAAAATGACTTTTCACTTTCGTTTGAACGAAATGAAGTTAAATGAAAACATAATGTTTTTTTTTAAGATCATTGGAAGCTCAAAAAGGATTGTTCATATGTGGAAATTGGACGCAAATCAAGATACCGCAATTATAACGTAAGTTTATAAGTAACAAAAAATGGAGATTATTTCGTTTCAGTTGATTTATATTTTGAATGGATGGTTATTGCTAATTTGTGTTATGCAGAAAACCGTCAGTTTACGTCATTATGAAAGACGGTGACAAAGAAGATATTGTAGTTTCGGAAACTATAATAGGATCGATGGTAGTTTGGTCGAACGAAAGGATGTTGTATGAAATCCCTAAAGTCGATGGTAAAATTGCTAAGCTGTTTTACATTGAGAGTGAAAAAATCATCTACTACACTGAAGAGAGAAAAAACGTTACGGTGATAGATTGCAAGACGCGCGCCCCACTGATCATCTTCCCTGTTTCTGAGATCGACACTTTTATCACCGTCATTGAGATTGACAATCGAAACGTCGTCATCTGTCAAGAAAACAAAGTTGACATCAAGGTGAGCAAACTTGTTGAATCATAAAACGTAAACCATTTATATTCAACTAGAAGCTTGAAACTTTAAACACAAATCCTGTGCATTTTAAAACGCTTTTATTCTTCTTTTAGATTTGGATTGAGGAAGAAAGAACTAGTCGCTTCAAACGCGAGATCATGGAATCAGACCAAGGGATACAGACGTTCATCAAAAACGTGGGGCCGATTTTCAAGCTGTTCAAATTGTCCGAGAATCATTTGCTTCTCGTAACCCATGACGGGAAGATTAAATTTTGGTACGTGAAACGTACAACTTGGAAAGAAACAGGAACCTATAACAGTGAGATGGGCAGTTCCAAAGTCACCTATTGTTGTCTGAGTAACGAGCTGAATTGTTTGTCTATGGTGTTTGACTATCAGAAGGTGATGGTGTATTTCATAGACATCGAGAACACTCAAACTGATTCGTATTACAAGTACCACGTTAGCGACAAGATGGACGTTTATACGACGTCCTTTGATTACGAGTCCAACCGAATGGGCCAGATCAAATGTTGCGCCTTTTCTTATGATTTGAAGTACGTGGCTGTTGGCTTGGATACCGGAGTTATCTCAGTGAGTTTCAAATGTTTCATTAGGTGTTAGATTGAACGTAAATTTTTCATTCCATTTGTTTAATTGTTTGAAATTTTAATCTTTCCAGATCATTGATTTGACTGGACGTTCTGAGCCAAAAGAGCTGAACTACCACAAAAAAGCCATCGAGCAGCTCGTCTGGGCTCCTCCGAGTATCGGTCTGCCAATCGTCCTCTCGCTGACCAACACAGAGATGGTTTTCTGGAACATCTCCCTCTCCAAGTTCAAAAGGACCACTCAAAGGCAAAGCCGCATGGGAAGCATCAGCAGCAGCAACAGTAGTCCCAACGTCAGTATCAGTCCCAGGTCCAGCCTCGTCCTGAGCAACAGCAAGAGCGTTGATTTTTCAAGACTCAGTCTGTCGCTGTCCGACTCGAATCCCGACGAGTTGAGCTTCAACGGCAACGCTTCACACTTTGGAAAGATCTTCTGGCTTACAAAAACTGGCCGCAGCTCGAAACATCCGGAGCTCCTAGGGATTGTACCATTGCCTACAATTTCCAACACCAAAGTTTGTATCTCGCGCGACTTCACAAAGTTCATGACCGTCGACGCTCATGGTTCGATGACGAAGTACAAGCTATTTGAAAAATGAGAAAGACTTCCCTTGTGGAAACTTTTCTTGGTCAGCCTTTGGCAATTGCCGTGGCTTACATTGGCTGTCGCTGTTTATCTTTGGCAAAATGCATAGAGACGACAGAGCTCTGTTAAAACGCGTCACCAGGGGGTTTATTCCGTAAACTAAAATTGGCCTAGAAGAATCGAATTTGGCTTTCCACAGGGGCTTAACACGATATCGTTTTGATACGAATTTTGATATAAGTAGATAAAGTTGATTTGTCCAAAATTTTGTATTTTCATCATCAGTGATGAAGATTTTCATCATCGTTAATTGTTGTTCAGCATTAATCTTTTTTTTTTTTTAATGAGAAATTTATAAGAATCAGTTAGTACTAATTGATCAGTTGATTATTGTCTGGTTTGAATTTTTTGTATCATGTTTATGGTACACATTTTTCTTTTATAAGAGGTGACTTTTGTTGAACATGGTTCTAGACAGTCTTTTAATTGTTTGCTCAATTTCCGTTGTAAATCAAACAAAGCATTTATTTTTACTGGTACTTATATATTTGTCTGCGTTGTACAATGTGCATTTATTTCTCGGTTGTGACAGTTTTATGTTTTTTTTCTTTTGTACCGGGGTGTCTCGTTTTTAGACAAAACACTGCATTTAAATGAAATTATAATGACAACTTTGAATCTGCCACAGTTACGCTTTACAAAATACAGTGATCTCTCTTATTTAGACTTTCTTTTATCGCTCTTGTACACAACTCAACATAACTTTTGTTTTTAAACTTGCGATATAGTTTTTAAGGAAATTGAGTAATTTTGTTTATACCTTATTGAAGTATAAGATAGAGATGAAATATTTTTGTGCAGAATACAGATATTTTCTTGCAACTGAATGACATTTGTTTGTCTTCCAAGACTTTTTTCTGGAAAATTTGATTGCATATTTCTAATCAAAAATGTTTAATCCAATTCTTGATTGGAAGGAAATTAAAATCTTAATGCAAGAATTGCAATTTTGTGAGAGATTTATCATGACAAAATTTTGTCTCTGAATGTGAACAAAAAAAACAATCTAGTTTGCAACACCAATCAAATTGCACTTGAAGAAAAATCAACTTGTGATATGATTCAGCAAAAAGTTCAAAAATTCTTCCAGTGATTGGTGTTGAGCATGTTTGTGCCTTATAAGCTGAAAAAAAAGTAATATATTGCAATACCTTATAATAAATGAATTTTAAGTTGTATATATTTTATCAACGTCTTGGAATTTTTACAAAAATAAACGTGAAAGTTAATCATCGTTTTCATCGTTTACATTTTGAATTGCAATTTCAAGACATAATAGAAGATGAAATTCAGTCAATTTCTCATACAATGTTAATTGTACATTTTTAGAAATAATTGACATGCCACATTCATTACTGCCAATAATTAGTGGATAACTTTTACTGGCAAGTTATTTAAACATTTTTATAATATCAATAGCAAAAACAATTTTTAAACAAAACTTTTCTATGTAATATTAATGTATAGTTAATAGTTTAGATTGATGTTTTTTGATGTCTCTTTGTAAATCCCGGTGCTGACCTTATTGGGTCTAAGCTCAAAAAAAAAAAAAAAAAAAAAAAAATCACATGACAAATGAAAAAGTTCAACTTTTATATATGTAAAACATATTTGATATTTGCAACATATTTGACACCTTTGGAAAGACTGTTTCCACATTGTTTAATGGTTGAATTTTAATAATAGTAAGGGTTTTGAGAATCCATCGAAATTTAAATTTGAAAAATTAAACAAATCAACGTAGGTGATATTAACTAATGAAATATATTTCGGAAATAAATTTTAACAGAGTGAGAAAGAAAATCGTGATATATAAAAGAGGGACAAATATTTCAATGAGATGTACAAATCTTCCGGTGATACTCATGTGATAAAGTAAGGCAAAAGGAAAAGTATAGTTCTATTTTATACTCTTGTTTCGCGTCCAGAAATATCAAATGTGTCAATTGCAAAAAAAGTACATGAAAAATGGCCTACTAAGATCCATTTTTGCAATTTGAAACAGTCTTTTCGAAATTAAATTAAGTGTAAATAAATATACAACAAGAAAAATACAAATAAACAAAAATAGTTTTGTGCATTTCTACGGTCTAACGTGTTGACTTCAAAGCAACAAAATAGATAAGAAAATTTTTTACAGTATAATGATAATCTAAATTAGATGTTAGAACAAAATCATTTTCTAGATAAACGGGACTTTAGATAAATTTTATGAACGAACTACGTGTGTATTTTGTGATATGAAAAGTGCCAGCTGATAAAGGCACTTTCAGGTGCAATTCGCGAAATCGTGTCGTTTTTCAATTTTCAACAAACAATTGTTTAAGATTATATCATGACCGCTACTTAAAAAAAGCGTCTTGTCAAATTAAACAAGACGTATAGCATTTAATTAAATATTAAAAAAAAAAAAACCAAATCATTTATAATGAAATTTGGTTTATCTTCGACACTTGTTTTCTTTTCAAATCTGCATAGATATACAAAACTACCATTAAAAAATGTACTTGTAATTGTATGAAATTATAAAAAATTGTATATAAAAAAAAATTGTCTACTAATTTCAAAATATCCAAATTCAAATTCCTGTTCTAGTTCTTAAAAAAACGATCACCACAAGAATTTAAGTTGATAAGGCTTGTGACTGATTTAAAAATGTGGACATTTTTAAATCCATGCCAAGTTCAGAAATAGTTTGATCATTTTGCACGCGGAACTTGGCACCGCGTTAGGTATTTGATTTTGTATCCAAGTACCAATGTCAACTTCTGATCTCGATTGCTCCAACCTCGGAAGTTCATCTCCAAAGAATTCATTTCCTTGTTGACACTTTTCATCCTTCAATTCCAATGGAGATTACAAAAAATTGAATAAATCTAAAAAGTCAAATAGAAATATTGAATATTAAAATAATCCTATCTCTTAAATTTATAAACACAATATTTTTTCAACACACTCGATGATAACAAACATATCATGTAAATTTCATTATCTCTACGTTTGTCAACAGATTGTAAATAAAAAATGAACAAAATTTAAATACATCAATTCTTATCGGTAACAGAAAGATACATTACTTGTCAACGAAATAAATAAATAAATTTGAAAACGATGCATAAATGGATTGTAAACAAAGCAATGACAATTGTAAACACACGTATTTAAATTCCACAATAAACAGAAACACAAAAACAAAAACAGTTTTACGTATCATGAATCGCGATAAACAAATAGTAATAAAAAAAAATACGAAGGAGTTAAAGGTCGTTGTCTGTCGGGAGTAGTTGGAACCAGAGAGGAGGAGGAGTGCTCATGCGATGTGACGTCAGCAATAAACGAAAACGACAACGGCGCAGTCCGGTGGTTTTCAGCAGTCTTTGAGTTGCGAACGCAGGGTCCGTGTGCCAGGCTCGTTTGGGGATACGCGGATCAGCTGCTGACAGGGCAGAAATTTTTTTTTTTTTCACAACGACCGTGTCGCTGATCCGCGTGCACTTGTGACGCGTGTGTGTGTGTGTGCGAGTGCGTACCAAAGAGCGTGTGTTTGAACGAAATTCGCAATGTCGGCTGTGTACAGAAATTCGATGAAGGTCATCGGCCGATTCGTGCCCGAGAAAATGCAGCCTATGTGGAATCACCCAGCTGGTAAGACGCACGCGCGTCGCATCCACGTTACCCACTTTTTCGCACACGCGCGCGACCGGAAACTTGGCACACTTCAAAATTGGGTCAAGGCCGTCGTGCGGATTGCCTGTGCATTTTTTTTATCTCTGTGATGATTTTTTTCCGCAACATTCCAAACACTTTTTTTTTAATAGTTTGTCATTCGATTAGATGATTAATTTATGCACACGTTTTTGGATTTTTGTTTGTTTTTTTTTTTTTTTTTTTACAAAAAACAATGACATTGGTTTATTTTTAAATCTTTTTTGTAATAGTTTTAGTTTGTTGTTAAATAAATAATTGTAGATTGATGCTTGTCATTTAGTTGGCGGCGATGATGATTTTGAGGTTATTTCCAGAACAATATGAACTACATATAATGGATTTTATAACAGTCATTACGTGAAGAAAGAATTTTTGCAATAACAACTAGTTATAAATATGCTGAGGATGATATCAACTTTGATTTATAACTTACAAGCGTAATCTTGCAATTTGGCTTATTTTTCATTTGTGTGTTGCGATTTTTTTTCTTGTTGAATTTTAATTGAACTTAATAAGCTCTTATTTAGCATTATCATGAATTATCAATGTGTTTCCTGCATGATGTGCACTCTGACATTGTCAAATGAAAGTTGAATGGCGTGCGATCAATATTCAGCGTTTCTGTCTGACCAAGAAACAAATTTATTTATACATTTGTTCAATTTTCAGGGCCACAGACTATATTTTTTTGGGCGCCTTGCTTCAAATGGGTTGGTATTATACTTTTTCTATTTAAAATAGTTATATATTATTTAAAAATAAAAATATAATTTTTTTAATTTTTATAAAGTTCAAATGAATACTAAAACTGTTTGGTATTTTTCAGGGGCTTGTCATAGCTGGTTTAGGAGACCTGACGAGATCTGCGGACAAATTATCGTTATCACAATCTTCAGCTTTGGGAGCCACAGGATTAATTTGGACTAGATATTCTATGGTTATCACACCGAAGAACTGGAATCTCTTTAGCGTGAATCTTTTTGTAGCCCTAACTGCTCTATACCAAATGGGACGCTGTATAAAGTAAATAGATATATTCCACATATATTTATATATGTACTTGATACTGTTTTTAACTGATGATAAATTTGTAATTTTAATGACAAACGATTAATGTTTCAGGTACCAAAGAGAACAAGCAGCGTTACAAACGGAGAAGCAAAAAGGAGGCGATTGATAGTAAAATTCGTAATCTCAAACATTCCTATATCAAAATTACAATGGCGACAAACAAACTTCTAGTATCTGAGATGAAAATTAAATCAAATGCGAGGAGACATTTATCGTGTGTGTTTCAAAGAACAGAGCTGGCTCGTTCTGATCGAATCTTTAGTTGAATGAATAAAAGTATCAACAAATCTGCACATTGCCGATTGCGTTGTTATTTTTGATAATTGTTGAACGTAATGATTGGTCTTTCGTACGATTTTGATGCACAGACCATCCGCGTTAAGCGATTAACTCTGTCACGAATCGCGATGGACTTGTATTGCACACGCGTTCAACCATTTCTTCATCGGAAGAATAGAAGTTGTAGCGTTTGGTTTGTATACAATTTCTACCTCTGAAGATATATGAGTATATGAATGTTACCGTTGTTTCTCAAACGAGATGATGCATGTACCTTTTAACTCGCTATAGATAAGATCGATTGTAAAAACGTTACTGGAAATATATTTTTTCAAACCGATTTTTTATACTTGATTCAATCTGAAATTTCGAAATCATCCAAATACTGTGTAACTTATTATACTTTTTGTAAAAGTTATTATTGCCAAAACAAAAAAAAAAAACAAACGAAATTTGTTGTAAAACTGTAAGAATGATTCTAACAGGTTAAGTAGTATTAAATTATTTTCGAAGATGCCAGTGAATTATCATGAATTTATTGAAAAAAACATCGATGTGTCTTATTTGGCTACTCATGTCAATGACCAATTGCAAATTGACGATCCCGAAACATTTATTTATTTAGCGCAAGTTATAAATGTTCTCAATGACTTTATTAGAAGATTTCAATTGGCTGTGAGTTATTTATTATATAAAAAGTTATCGTGATTGAAAATAAATGTGTATTACAACTTGTAGATACAATTACGAACAATTCTTGACTGGGATGAATTGTCTAAGATTTTATCTCAACATGAATACAAACAAGTGACTGAAACCTTGTCATCGTACCTTGAAATCATTTGTGACGATTCCTGTAATCAATTAGTATTTTGTATCAAATTAAAAATACAAATTAAGTCAATTAGATGTTTAATTAATGTTCAATCAAACAGAATAACATCAAGCTAAACATTGATTTTAGGTACTTGTACTATTGATAGTTCCGATTCTTCAGCAAGTTCAGAAACGGTTACCGAAGTCATCTCAGAATTAACTTGTGACAAACACTCCGCCTTGCTGCAATCAATTAGTGTAAGACTTACAAGAACTAGATTTTAAATTAAAAATTCACATTTATGAAAAAAAAAAAAAACATTTTTGTTAACATGAAAAAAAGATACTCGACAGTTATCAAGCAGTTCGCGATTTTGTTTCTTTACAAGAAAAACAGGGATATAATAAATCAAGATTACTACTCGCGTATATAAATTACATCGCAGAATATATCGTATCGAAACTGATTCAAAGTCCGAACGAGGAAAAAAAGAGAGAGTTGCACCTGAGAAAGATTTGGCATTCGAATATAAAGTTGAAACAAACTATTGATGGTAATCAACAAATTAAACTTTTAAGAGAACTTATTTTCAAGTTTGTAAATTAAAAATAAGATTTTCATTTCAATTTTTTTCAAAATGAATCTGTAGATTTATCCAAAGAGCTGAATGATCAAAGGAAAAAACATAACAAAAAACTGAAAGAATTGTACAGCGAAAATGAACGCAACGAGGAAATTATTGAAGATATGGAATACAGCATATGGCAAAACATCAGAACAACAATGTTAAAACAAAATTCTGCATTTGCTTTTTCATTTAAAAAATTGTATCAGTGCTTCTAATTTGGTTGAACAATTTTTAACAATATTTTAGCTTACGGTCTGAAAAAGAACAAGTTGCTGTTTACAAGAAATCAATAAAGACTCAAGAAGAATTGGAAAAGTATGCAAACGAATGTGAAGAACGATTGAAAAAGAAAAAAGATGTTTTTTATGAGGACGAAAAAGAATTGAGGAGTAAAAAGTAAGCTTAAAAATAGCAACGAGCGACAAATGAAGTCCACGTTTTAAAAAAAAAAAAAAAATTATTTAAAAAAGATTAAAACTGGAAACGCAACTCCAATCCATCATCTCCAAATATGACACAGATATCGGCGAGAGACAAAGTGTTTTCGACGAACTCGTGAAAGAATTTCAATCTGACAAAAACCAAAAAACTCTTTTGGAAGTAAAATAAAACTTGTCGAAACTTTTGAGTCGGAATTTTATCTTTAATAATATTTAAATGATTTATATTTCAAAATTGTTTCACCACAGGCGGAAATAAAAGTGCAGCTTTCAATTTACGAGAAAGAAATAGAGAACCTTCGTAATTACGCTCAAGAAATAATGAATTTTACACAAAATCGAGCGGCAAAAATAATTCAACGATGGTGGCGTCAAATTGTTGCTGCAAGACCTCCTCGAAAGTTGGTAATAAAAAAAGAAGTGAAAGGCAAAAAGAAAAAAACGGTAATTCATGAAGTGTGATCCAAGGAATTGCGCTCCCTTTTTTTTTCATCAAACAATCATCATTTTGTCGTATTTTCAGACACCGAAAAAAAATAAAAAGCTCGGTAAAAAGTAAAGTGCACTTTTTGTTACACCACCTAAAAAGTTGGACGCTTTCGGACTTTTAAAATTTAGAAAAGAGAACAGTTGAATCGAATGTTTGTTTTTTGACATAAGTGTGCGTTGAAAATGTAGTGTCAATTTGTCAAACAAAGTGATAGCAAATAAAATTTCATAATGACGAACAAAAGTACGTTTACTTGAGACATTGTTTGATATTTTAATTTGAATCAAAATGGGTGACAAAAAAGAGGACGACAAGGATGAAGATCCTCGATTCGAATTTCTCTACGGATACTTGAGCCGATCCAGTAAATTGAGAATTGACAGGTGGAACAAGATGATCTCCAATGACGACTTCAAAGTGCACCTCATTTCAAGCTCTCAACTTTTTTTTCTTTCCACTTTAATCAACGGTTTTTATTTCTCAATTATTCGCTCTTCTTTTATGATAGAAAATTATTTTTACATTTTTCGACGTGCCGGATGAAAAATTGTTGATATTGCAAGCGTCTTCGGGCGGTGTCCTGATACCGCATCTAGATGTTCCGACAGGTGAAAATACCAAAATGTCGTACTTTTGTAAACGACAACCTGTCAAAATAACCGAGCAAAATTTTAGAGACATTTTAATTCCCGGCGACATGTCACCTAAACCAATCGATGAGTTTGCTGTCTTGGTAGAAAAAGTAAATATGAGAATAAAAAATAAAACAGGAAACAGCTAAACAAAAAATTAATGAATTAAACTTAACAAATTAACCGTAGGTTTATGTTCCGTTATTATCCAACTCAAAAAATCACCAAGGCTGGCCCAGTGTCGTTGTCGATGATGTCACAAAACACGTCTACAATATAAGAAACTCGATATGTCAAGTAAAGAGAAATAAAAATGTTATTTTATTTAACTTTTATTTAATCGATTGGGATCTTGTTTTTAGTTGAGCTCAAAAATGACTGGGCGAACTTTTCTGCCAATGCCAATGGGGATCGAAAATATATTTACCCGCGAATTAAAAGCAATGGAGGGAGACAGCGAGGAAACTATAGATCACGAGTTTTTGTGTAACGTAGAAGATATGGTTATGAAATGGACGACGCAAGTAAATGAGATCCTTTTGGAAGACAGCACTGTGGTTTTTGTCAACGAGCACAATCCTTTACCTTTCGCAGGCATACATTTTTCATACAAAATATTTTGTTATAACTTTTGCTGATTGTAAAATCTCTTTCAACGACAACCTTTTTACGTTCACATTTACAGAATTTTCATTTTGGCGAGAGAGGTTGAACAATTTGGAGTACATTTATAGTCAGTTAGATGATCCGAGGGTGAAAAAAATGGCCTCTTATTTGGAGATTAGTGAAAGTCATTACCTGACCTCACTCAGGCTGCTGGTGCAAAACGTAGTCATTGGTTAGAATGATTTTTATAACTTTTCTTTTTTTATTTGTTGATAATCAAGTTGGAAAAAATGTAATTGTTAATAAAATCTGTAGGCATCATAGAGACGAGGGACATTTTTTTGCATCTCAAGTCACTGGAATTTTTTATCAACGAGTTAGATAAAACCGACGTTGAAGCGATCAACCCAGCGATAAAAAGTGTCCTACACTGCATTTGCCTCCTGTGGGCTAATTCAAGACATTTTTGCTCCAGCACAAGACTCATCAATGTGCTGAAACAACTAACAAATATGATCATAGAAAAAGTATTGACTTTTTTATCTTTATTTATTTATCAATCCAAATTAAATGATAAGCATTTTGTAAATAAAAAAAATAGAGTTTGAGATAGATTATAAAGTTTATGAAAACCTCTTGGATATTATTATGAATGCTTTTTATAAGATATAAAAGTAATGTCATTTTTATTGATCAGGCTACGAGCTACTTAGACCCCTCATCCTTGCTACAAGGAGAAATCGAAGACAATTCAATCAGACTGAACAAAGTTATGAAACTGATAGAATACTATCAGGAAATTTTTGAGGCCTTTCGATTCAAAGTTGAGAGTTACTTTAAACCCCCGGTGAAACCGGTGCCCTGGTCCTTTCACAAAAATCTTATTTTCGATCGACTATACTTATTTCAAAAACGTCTCGAAGAAATTCAGGTTTGTCGATAAATAAAAAAAGAGGCACTTCCTTTTTTTTTGGTTTACAGGTTACAAAAAATTAACAAACTCGGGAAGTTTGAAATGTTTTAAAAGTTTTCTTGTTCTTTGTCAGTCCCTGTTCGATATCGCTTCAGAATACTTGAAACTTGAAAAAATAGAATTGTGCGGTTTACAAGGAAAGACACTTTTGAAAAATGTTAACGCCATATACGAAGAGTTCTTCAAAATGTTTACAGAGCTTTCGGGAGCGGAGTATGAACTTTTGACCCCGGAGGATCAAGGATTTACCAAAGATGTTGAAGAGATTATGAAGAAGGTTTCTTTTCCGAATTACAAAGAGATCAAAATTTGTTCTGAAATTGTTCTTGTTAACTATAAATAAATCTATACAGATCTAATTCAAAATAAAATTGTCAACGTAATTTCGTTACTGTCAAATTGGCCCCAACTGTTATAAATAATCATTAATGTTGTATTGTATCAAATTTCTTGATTAATTTTTGGTCTTTCCAGGTGGATGAATACGATAGGAAATTAGCAACGATCTTTGAGCTTGCATTCGACGAGTGCAACACGGCAGAAAGTATGTTTCAGTTAACGTGGTCATTGGGAGGCTTGGCCCACAGACCACTGATTCAATCCCAGTTGAAATTTTATTACTCGATGATGATTCAAAGGATTCACGACCAACTGGACACTAATAAGGTTTCAAAAAAAATTCGATACAAATGTTGTATTCTCTTTTAGTTCAAGATTTAACTCGTGTTCGGATCAAATCAGATTATCCTGGATACAAATGTCGAGTCGTTGAGGGCGAACGGAAAAATGATCATTGATCCGTACTTTCCTCCCGTCGCTGGCTCTCTGTGCGTACTGATGAAGCTTAGAGAGGGATCGACCTATCTTTTCGAAACATTGCAACTTTTTGATCATCCTATTGTAAGCTCCGAATCCGTCAATGAAGCGCGAGACAAATATTCTCATCTCATTGTAATGCCAATTTTCATTCTTATAATTGTTTTGCCAATAATTTATTTAACCACTGAAATCAAAATGTTTTCATGAAATTTATTTTAAAATTAGGAATTAGTGACAAAATTGGAGAAAGAAATATTCAACGATTGGGTACAAAGTGTTCCACCAAATTTCAAGACTTACTTTTATGCTCCTGTATTCAAAGTCACAGGCGAGGGAGACGCAAGAAGGCTCGAGCACAACTTTGATCCTGTATTGCAAGATATTTTATCCGAGGCAAGATACTTGAATATGATTAAAAAAACTGACTTACCCGTAGATGCTACTTACCTCTATACGAACAGCAATTATCTGCACCAGTGCATCTACAATCTCAACTTGATCGTCTATTAGTACGCAGCTCCTGTAACAAACCCAAATTTATAGTCAATCATTTTTTATCCATTTTGTTTGTTTTTTTTTTTGGTTAATATTTAATATCATTTTTTTAATCGTTACTTGGTTTTTTTAGTTACAACAGGATTCGAGATTTCATTTATCCATACGAATATGATTTGGTTAAAGAAGAGATCGACGAGATTGGCGTGACCATAGATTTCGCACAAGAAAATGTAAACTGGAGTTCTCCCGGTGAATTGAACAAAAACAAAGTTCCACTCGTTTTCTTTTTTTACAATGATTTCACGTTTTGTTACAATATTGATTCACAGAGCTGGACGATTTTTTGCAAGACTTGGCAAGGACGATTCGCAAATTGTACTACCGGTTGGATCGCGCCCAACAAAATCTGGATAAAATCTTTAATTTCATGAAATCCTGGGCAATGAAACCGATCCTAGCACGAAAGGACAACAGGAATGAAAACACATTGGTCAACGCGGACGTTAACAAATTTATGAACAAACGGTACAACAAAGTTCAGATGATCGCCAAAGATCTGCCCGAGATACTTGGCCAAAATTACAGGTGGCTCTTTGGTCTTTACCCGGATTCGAAATATGATACCGATTCAATCATGGGGGATGGTATTTTTTTTCATTAATTAAATTAAAAAGGTTCAAACAAAGAAAATTGAATTCAGTTGTTTTTATTTGATTGGTTTGTTGTTTGAATTTATCTTTCATAAGAGGCGCAAGTAGAGGTGGAGGAAGAGGAATTTAAGGTAAAAAAAGAATTGGAAGAAGATGAAGTGGCAGATAACGAAGAATGGTCAGAGGGGATGAGAGATATTGACGATGGGGAAGGCGAACAAAATATGGACGTGGAGTCGTTAATGGTGGAAGGCAGACTTTCAGAGGACGAGAGAAAAGAAAGGTGGAAAATGTATCTCAAATACGTTGATGCTTTGATACTTGAGATGCTGACGCAAGCTGCTTTGACAAGGCAAATAAAATATTCAGAAATTCCTTGGTTCATGAGTTTTCCATCTATATACTTTTAATACCAAATATTATGTTAACGATGATATGCAGATGGGAACGAAAATTGTACTTGAAAATGTAACAGCGTAGGCGAACGTTTAATTCAAATTTCTTTTTACATTTTATTATTTTTTATTTCAGTATATGCTATTTATTGGACGAAACAGACCCGGAAAGTAATTTAGTGCCTCTGTTTGAGATTCAAATGGATTTGGGTATAACGTACGACGAGAAAAAAAACGTAGAGTATTTCATTGCTTTTACGCCCAGTTTGCCTATCGAGGATGAAAATGGGTTTTTTGCTTTCTATCAATTCATCGTGAGCAATATTTCAAAAATGGGCTCTTTCATTGATCACATTGATCCGGACCGTTCCATGGATAATTTCACTGTAAGAATTTTAGCGAAACATTTCTCTCTTTCTTGATTGCAGAATTAAAAATAATAAGAGAACTTTTAAATATCTTAATCTTTTGAAGGATGATTTAGAAACCAACGAGAGATTACTTTTCATGAAGGATGAAATTGCGGATCGAATAAAGAATTCACTGATCGAAGTTGAGAAATATCCATCTGTAAATTTTCATATCAGCATTTTTAATCAAAACCAGATTTAATTTTTGTTTTATTTTTAGTCAAACAAATTGATCTAAATTATTTGTCTTTTTTTTTAAAGAGATTTGATGAGTACTCATGGTTGTGGACTTACAATTTGAAAGACACAATGGATTTTTTTGGCAAATATAATCGAATGCCTGAGAAGGACGAAATGCCAATTAATTGGAAAGAGTTTGAATTATCAATTAAGGAAAGTCCAGCCACTTTGGGGGATATCAGAAAAAAGTTCGAGGAAATCGAGGCCCTTTATAAGGAGTGTTCTCTGATTGAGGATGAAAAAATTATCGGCCAGATGTTTCGCATAAATGTGAGGCCTTTAAAGCACAGTTTGTTGGGTCGCATCGATCGTTTCAAATTAATCATGGAAAACTATGTCAGAGACGGAATGATTAATAGGTCAAAAGTGAAGCTTTTATTGATTCAAAAACTTTTATGCAATTAAAATAAGAAAGGTTTTTTCTTACAGTGTTAAGGTGAACCACGAACTTTTAACTGCCGCTTTTGAAGCGTTTTCAAAGCCAGTGGACAAAGATGATTATGAAGCTTTGGTGGAAAAGATCAAGTACCTCAAAAATATCCGTGACAAACGTTTTGAAATCGACGATGCCATTGCTTACATGAAAGTTGGTTCAAGAAAATATAATATTCTTTATTTCACAATTCTTTTTTTCGTATCTTGTTTTTTAACAAATCAAAATTGTTTGCAGGACAGAATTGAGTTGATCAACGAACTGGAAATCAACTTGCCTGCAAAAACCATCCAACAGTTTAAACAGTTACCTGATCTTTGGGTGCAAGTTCAAAAACTGACGGTCCAGATGAAACAGATCGTTGCTCCGTTTCTTGCTCATTACATTGACCTTCTCAACAAGCAGATGATCTATTTTGATTTCAGAAACCGCAAACTTCTTGAAAAGTTCCACAATAGTGAAGTTTTCAGGTAAAAGAAGATTGAAAAAAAAAAATAAATAAAAAGTCAAGATTAAAAAATGAAATTAAAAATTAATTTCTTCAGTCCTGAAGCTGAGGATGTTTACATGAAGTTGGACGCGCTTTACATCGAGTGTATGAGCTTTAATTCTGAGCTTGAGAACATGAAAACAAGGGCAAAGATATTCGAACAGCAAGTGATAGAATTCGAGCATCTCGAGCAGACCCTAAGAGAATTGAAGCTACTGAAATCTCTTTGGGATTACGTCAATGTGATTCGCACCAGTCTGAATGAATGGAAGACTACGCTTTGGGAGAAAATCGACGTCGAGGGCATGGATCAGGAGTGCAAAAATTTCATCAAAGAACTTAGAAGTACATCTTAACTCATTTTAATTACGTTGCTAATTTTGAAATCACTTTACTTATTCTAAACAAAATTGGTTCTAGGTTTGGATAAAGACGTTCGAAATTGGAACTTGTATCCTTACATAGAATCGCAGGTAAAAAACATGATGTCATCCCTGCGAGCAGTTTCTGAGCTACAAAACCCAGCGATCAGGTCGAGACACTGGATGCAACTCATGGCAGAAACAAATGTTAATAAATACAACAAATTAATCTACAAAGAATTTGAGATATTTTGTTTTTAATTTTTAAAATAATATAATTGAATCATCTTGGCAGGTTCGGTTCACGATGGACAGCAAAACAACTCTGGACGATTTATTGAACTTGGAGCTTCACAAGTACGAGGAAGAAGTGAAGAACATTGTGGATAAAGCAGTCAAAGAGATGGCCATGGAAAAACTCTTGACTGAAATTGCCAACACCTGGAACAATCTTGTATTCGAGCACGAAAGTCACGAGCGTACAAGATTGACTCTGTTGAAAGCCAGTGAGGAAACTATTGAAATTTTAGAAGACCATCAGGTATTTAAAATCTGAAAGCCACAAGGAAATATCTTTAAATAGTTATCCTGTGCTTTGTTATAACAAATGTATCTTTCTCCAAGGTCCAACTAATGAACATGTTGGGGTCAAAGTTCGTGGGTCATTTTTTAAACGAGATAAGCGATTGGCAGGTCAAGTTAAGACTCGCTGACAACGTGATCTCAGCATGGGCCGACGTTCAGATGGGATGGAAAAATTTGGAGAGCATTTTCATCGGATCAGAAGACATCAGGAGGCAACTACCAGAGGATTCGAAACGTTTTGACCAAATCGACCGGGAGTTCAAAGTAAAAAATTAGGTCTGTCGAAACAAACAAGCTGGGACAGATAAACAAATCGTTTGTTTTTGCAGGAGCTGCTGAGAGAAGCGTTGCAGTCGCTCAACATCGTCAAGGCGACTAACAAGCCGAAACTGTTGGAACGCTTGGAATTTCTGCAGGAACAGCTTAACCTTTGCGAAAAGGCGCTGACAGATTATTTGGAGACGAAAAGACTAGCTTATCCGAGGTTCTATTTCGTTTCCTCTGCTGATCTGATTGATATCTTGAGCAACGGTATTCAAACTTGTTTTCCTTTCAACTTTGTTGATCTGGCAAAACCAACAAGTTGTTGCAAATTTTAGGAAACAACCCACCCTTGGTTTGCAGACACTTATCAAAGCTCTACGACTCAGTTGCTAATCTGCGTTGGAAAAATGATGACACACATTCGAAAATTGCTACTTCCTTGGTAGCAAAAGATGGAGAAGTTATGAAGATTCATGGAACCTGTGACTGTTCTGGAAAGGTAAGTTTTGAGAGACAAAGAATTGTCATAAGTCAAAATGGGTCATTGAAATGAATTTGTTTGTTTCGAGGTTGAAGATTGGTTGAACAGAGTTACAGATGCAATGAGAAGAACAGTGAGGTACCATTTCAGTCGAGCTGTGATGACATACACAGAGAAACCACGTGATAAATGGATCTTTGATTATGAGGGTCAACCTGCTTTGTGTGGGACTCAGATCTGGTGGACCACGGAGGTGAAGGAAGCCTTCCTGCGACTGGAGGAGGGTTTTGAAAATGCCATGAAGGATTATCAAAAGAAGCAGATCGCGCAACTGAATGCGTTGATCAATCTGCTTATTGGAGATCTAAGTGCTGGGAACAGACAAAAAATTATGACCATCTGTACGATTGATGTACATGCTCGAGATGTCGTTGCCACTTTAATCAACATGAAGGTCGAGAGTGCTTTGAGTTTTCAGTGGCAGTCTCAGTTGAAACATGGGTACAGATTTATTTATAGCTGAATTGTTGTATTGTATTTTTTATTATTGTATTTTTGTATTAAGGTGGGACGACAAGTACGGTGACTGTTACGTGAAGATTTGCGACGCTTCGTTTGATTACTGCTACGAGTACCTAGGAAATGGTCCCAGACTGGTGGTAACACCATTGACTGATAGGTGTTATATCACTTTGACCCAATCCTTGCATCTCAACATGGGAGGAGCACCAGCTGGACCGGCTGGAACTGGAAAAACTGAAACAACCAAAGATCTAGGAAAAGGTCTGGTGAAACGAATCATAACGATTTTTTTACATTTTTCAGTCAAAGTTTATAATTGTTATTTGTTGGTTCAGGTCTCGGTCAGATGGTGTATGTGTTCAACTGTTCTGAGCAGATGGACTACAAGGTAATTTAAGTTCAGTTTTTCCAACTTGTTGAAACTGTTTGTTATCTCTGTTTTGGTTTTAGTCGTGTGCAAATATATATAAGGGCCTGGCCCAAACTGGTGCCTGGGGTTGCTTCGACGAGTTCAATCGCATCTCCGTTGAGGTATTATCAGTGGTTGCTGTTCAAGTGAAACAAGTTCTGGATGGAGTCAAAAGTCGTAAGAAGAAGTTCATATTTTTTGGCGAAGAACTGAATTTAGTAAGGACAGTTGGAATGTTCATTACAATGAATCCTGGGTATTTGGGTAGAACTGAACTTCCAGAGAATTTGAAAACTTTGTTTAGGTATTGTAATTAAATTGTATTTTAATTCAAATAATCATTATTTAATTTGATTGTTTCATTATTTTGATGCTTCTTTCCAGACCCTGCGCTATGGTAGTGCCTGACTTTGCACTGATTTGCGAGATCATGTTAGTGGCAGAAGGCTTTCAGGAAGCTCGCTTGCTTGCTCGCAAATTCATAACATTGTACACCTTGTGCAAAGAACTGTTATCAAAGCAAGATCATTATGACTGGGGTTTGAGGGCCATCAAATCGGTCCTGGTGATTGCTGGAAAATTGAAGAGAGAGGATCGGTTGAGGCCCGAGGATCAAGTGCTCATGAGAGCACTGAGAGATTTCAATATTTCCAAAATCGTCACCGATGATGTCTCTGTTTTTATGGGACTCATTGGTACGCAAAAAATTATACACTGAACAAGATAAACAAATTTGACTGAAAGGTGATTGCTCAAAGGGTACACTTTTTTTTGCAGAGGACTTATTCCCAGCTCTGAACGTCCCAAGGAAAAGAGACCCTGAATTCGAAAAGATGGCAAGGAGAGCAGCTATTGATCTCAAATTGCAGCCGGAAGATAATTTTGTCCTAAAGGTTCAGAGTTGTTTTATTCATTTTATTGATAGTTTATTTTGTTTTCACAATTTTTTATTTTATAATAGGTTGTACAACTGGAGGAATTGCTTTTCGTACGCCACTCAGTTTTCATTGTTGGATTCGCTGGCACTGGAAAGTCTCAAGTTTGGAAAACATTGTTTCGGACCTACGTGAATCAGGGGATAAGACCGTTCTTTAATGATCTGGACCCCAAAGCTGTCACAACTGATGAACTTTTTGGAATCATAAATCCAGCCACAAGAGAATGGAAGGACGGGTATCGAAAAATATTGCAACGATTATTATTATACTTGCGTTTAGCAGTTGAAACTGAGATTGAACATTTTAGATTAGTTTCTGTACTGATGCGCGATCAAGCTAACATGTCTGGGGACAACCCCAAGTGGATAGTCTTTGACGGTGACATAGATCCCATGTGGATTGAATCTCTCAACACGGTGATGGATGATAACAAAGTTCTTACCTTGGCTAGCAATGAAAGAATCGCCCTGACAAAAGGGATGAGATTACTTTTCGAGATATCCAATTTGAGGTATCAAATAATTTTGTTTTCTTTAAATTGTATCGTTTAGAATTAAAGTAATAATTTTTGATGAAACATTTTAGAACCGCAACACCTGCTACTGTCTCAAGAGCTGGCATTTTGTACATCAATGCTCAAGATTTGGGATGGAATCCGTGAGCTAAAATTTCAATTTTTATTTCTAATTTTCAAACTTTAATTTAAATCGCAATTCTAGTTTTTACAACTTATGAAATCAATTTTTTTTTTCAAGATACGTTGCAAGTTGGATTGATACAAGGGATCACTCAGAGAGAGCCAATCTGACATTACTATTCGACAAATACATCGCGCCAATTCTCGAAGCTATGAAGACAAAATTCAAAAAAATAACTCCCATCCCAGAGATTTGTCACATTGAGATGTTGTGTAGACTTTTGGATTGTTTGTTAACGAAAGAAAACGTCCCGCCTGAATGCCCCAAGGACTGGTGAATAAAACAAAACATAAATACTAACAGTTATTCAACGATAACTTGTTAAATTAATCACAAGGCGATTTGATTTTATTTAAGGTACGAAATTTACTTCTCGTTTGCTTGTGTTTGGGCTTTCGGTTCTTGTACGTTCAAAGACCAGATAATCGACTGGAGGAATGAGTTTAGCAAGTGGTGGCATTCGGAGTTTAAAACCATCAAGTTTCCAACAAGTGGGAATGTTTTCAACTATTTCATCGACGGGGAGACAAAAAAGTTCCTCCCTTGGAGCGATTTGGTCACGCCTTTTGTCCTCAATTATGAGTTGCCTCTACAAGTAAAATCTAATTTAAAACATATATTTTTTTCAACAAGAATTTTTGATACATATTTAAGATAATTTATTTTAGTTTACTATGGTGTCGACTGGAGAGACAGTATGTTTGCAATATTTCATGGAACTGCTTATGAAAAAGAGTATCCCTATAATGCTGGTAGGCGCGGCTGGTTCAGGGAAGAGTGTTTTAGTGGCAGATCAGCTGTCGAAGTTGCCTGACAATTATATCGTTGCAAATGTGCCGTTCAATTATTACACAACGTCAGGTACGAATCGAGTGATCTGTATTTACTTTCACAGTCGAATGATAACTCGCATATGTGTCACAGAGATGTTACAACGAATATTGGAAAAGCAATTGGAAAGAAAAATCGGCCGAAATTATGGACCGCCTGGAAGCAACAAGCTCGTTTACTTCATTGACGATATGAACATGCCGGAAGTGGATCCGTATGGCACCGTGCAACCTCACACCATCATTCGTCAGCATTTGAATTACAACCATTGGTTAGATGAATTTTTTAAATACCATAATGTAACATAAATTGAATTACAACAAGATAACTAACAATTTTCTCGTAAAAAATGATCATCTGGGTTCGATTCGAAATAACCAGGTACGACAGGGGAAAGTTTACACTTAAAGAAATTTCCAATACCCAGTATATATCCTGCATGAATCCGACCGCTGGAAGTTTTACTATCGATTCCCGTCTTCAGAGACATTTCGCAGTTTTTGCAGTGAGGTACAGAATGCAATCATTTTAAAACTCCTTTCGAGATGTATTTTAGTATTGATCGGATGGTGTTTGTTTTGTTTTTTTTTTTTTATTAATTCATTTATTATTATTAAATTGTTTTTGTCATTTTAATTCTGACAGTTATCCTGAAAAAGAAGCCATGACAACGATCTACCATCAAATCATGGACCAACATATGCAAGATCCGTTGCAAAAGATGAAACCAGCTGTACAAGCCATGACAGAACAAATTTTGCGAGCCGCCCTCTTTCTGCATGAAAAAATCAGTTCAACATTTTTGCCCACCGCTGTCAAATTTCACTATACTTTTAATCTTCGAGATCTTTCCAATATATTTCAAGTATAATTGTATAATTTAAACCTCAACAATATTCCAATCACCTTGATTATTTATTTTATCATAATTTTACTTGATTGAATATTTAAATAAATTATGAACAAAAATTCAAGTTTGTTCAGTTGAGATTGACAAATGTTTTCAAAAATTGCTTCAACATTTGACATCGTTTAATTTCTCTGCGTCTCAGGGGATACTTTTCGCAAATGGCGATGCTTTACAAACCCCAAATCACTGCATTCGTCTGTACGCCCACGAGGCTACACGAGTTTATTCTGACAAATTGGTAGATAACGAGGACAAAACCGAATTCGCCAAGCTGATGAAGGAAGCGCTACAAAAAAATATCGACGTAATTTATTTCCTTCGGACAAAATGATCAGGAAGCATTGATTGCTCTTGACAACTGTTCGTTCAAATTGCAGGTCTTGGATGATGATGTCTTTAATGAGCCAAACGTCTTTTGTCATTTCGCTGAAGGCGTTGGCGAGCCGAAATATATGCCAATTCTAAGTTGGGAACAACTGAACCATCTCATACAAGATGCCTTGGCTAATTACCGTGACTTGGTATTTTTATTATCTTTTTCTTTCAACCTCATTTTAAATCAAAAATAAAATCAAGTAAATAGAACAAAAAAAATGAAAATTGATTATTCAAAGGTATCTGCAGTGGATCTGGTGATGTTTAAGGATGCGATGTGTCACATCTGCAGGATCAATAGGATCCTGGAGTCGCCACGCGGAAACGCCTTGCTAGTCGGTGTCGGAGGTAGCGGTAAGCAATCTCTGTCCCGGTTGGCAGCGTTTATTTCATCCCTGCAAGTAAGTAGAGCATAAAAAACAGAAGTCTAAAGAATAAATAAAAAAAAATTGCAATCTTCATTGTTCCACAGGTCTTCCAAGTACAGCTCAAAAAAGGATACACAATAAACGACTTGAAGAGCGACTTGGCGTCGCTTTACTTAAAAGCCGGCTTGAAAAATGTCGGCACCACTTTCCTTATGACGGACTCTCAGATTCCCGAAGAACGCTTCTTAGTCGTTGTGAACGACATGCTCGCAACCGGAGAGATCGCTGATTTATTTGCCGACGATGAAAGAGAGGAAATTATTAACAGCGTGAGACCAGAGGTGTCGCAAAAATGATTCCCCCAATAGAGGAGTATTAATTTCTTCGTCATACAAATTTTCATTTTTCATTGGACAGGTTTTAATAAGCGGTTTGCTCGACACGAAGGAGAATTGCTGGAAATTTTTCATCCGCAAGGTGATGAAACAGCTGAAGTGCATCTTGTGTTTCTCGCCGGTCGGAGCGACGTTGCGAAAACGATCCAGACAATTTCCAGCGCTTGTCAATTGCACGAGTATCGATTGGTTTCAAGACTGGCCTCAAACCGCGCTTGAATCCGTTTCTTATGCTTTCCTCAAGGTCAGCTGCTAAAAACTGATACATTTTGAATAACTGAAAATCCTTCAATTGAAAATTGAATGTTATTTTTTTTTTCAGCAACTTGAAGAGCTTCCTGTGATGTATCAGAAGTCAGTCTCCCTCTTCATGTCGTACGTTCACACGGCGGTGAACGAAATTTCCAAATCATTTCTTGAAAATGAAAAGCGGTACAATTATACTACACCTAAAACGTTCTTGGAACAGATCGACTTGTATGCGAAGTTGTTAAGAATTAAAATAAGCAACGGAAGGGCTCACATCAACCGACTCCGAAATGGTCTGACAAAACTTTTATCCTGTTCTGAGCAGGTGTGGCTTGTTCAATTTTGTATTGAAATGTTCACATTCTTATTTCATTAATTCAATTTCAATTAATTACTTCCAACATGTTTGTACTTCGAATATTATTTATTTTTATTTTGAATCGTTGATTTTGTATTTTATTGAAATTAAATTGAAACATTTTTTTTTCCTCATAGGCAAATGCGTTGAAAGTGGTGCTTGCGGACCAGGAGGTCGAGCTTAAAGCGAAAAACGAGGTTGCGGACAAAATTTTAGCGGAGGTGCGCGTCGAGAATGCAAAAGCGGAGAAGGAAAAAGAAATCGGTAAGCAGAGGGAACAAAATAATTGATCAGCGGGATTCATTGATGACGGCTGAATAATTTACAGCGACCGTCGAGGAGGCCAAAGTGGCAGAAATAAAAACCGAGGTGGAACAAAAACAGAGAAAGTGCGACGAGGATTTGTCACGGGCCGAACCGGCTGTTCGTCAGGCCGAGGCTGCTTTGAACACCCTGAACAAAGTATTTCAATTTTTGATCCTCAGCAGGAAACAAAATAATTGGATGAATTTACATTTTTCAATCGTCACTTTTTCTCTCTCTCTTTTTTTTTAGAACAATCTGACAGAATTTAAGGCTTTGGTCCAACCGCCGGAGCCTGTGGTCAGAGTGGCTGAGGCTGTTTTCATCCTTTTTGCACCTAAAGGTAAAGTCCCGAAGGACAAAAGTTGGAAAGCATGTAAGGCGATGATGGGAGGCATGGATGCTTTTATATCAAATTTACGAAATTATGACAAGGAGAATATTCATCCGGACATTGTGAAAGCGATCCAACCATACATTAATGATAAAGGTAAAACTGTAACAAAAAGTTTGAACAGATTTAATAATAATGAAACAAGATGAAAATTAAATTGTTACAATTGTTCTGTTAATCTAATTATTTGCTAAGCAGATTTCGAGCCAGACTTTATTTATTCGAAATCTCAAGCCGCAGCCGGTCTGTGCAGTTGGGTAAAAAACATAATGGCATTTCATTACATCAACGAGCCAGTGAAACCTTTGCGAGCTGCCCTGGCCCAGGCGAACGCTGAACTAAAGGCGGCTTTGGAAAAATTGAACAACTTGAGATCAAAGTTGAAAGTAAATTAAAGATGAGAACACAAAGTCAATATGAAAAGAAATAGTTTTTAAATTGTCAAGTTAATCAACTGTGATGACCTTTTTAGGAACTGCAAGTAATGCTCGACGTTTTGGGTGCAAAGATGAGCATTGCGATGGACGAGAAACAGCGCTGTCAAGACGAGGCTGATGCTACCACCCTGTCTATCGATCTGGCAAACAGACTTGTTAATGGTCTGGCATCGGAAAAAGTTCGATGGGAAAACACCGCGGAAGAGTACTTGTTTCACTTATCTTGCATTACAAATTTTATACTTTTAAACATGAATTCAAATCGAATCGATTATTTCCAATTAATTAAATTTTTTTTTTTTTTCTTGTTTTAGATTGGAGAAGGCTGAGGTAACAATGCCCGGTGACGTCTTGGTTCTAACAGCCTTCATTTCTTATGTCGGTTGTTTTACAAAAAAATACCGAACTGATTTGATGGAACAACATTGGATTCCATTTTTGGATAAATTGGCAGTCCCAATACCTCGGACTCCGGGCCTGGACGTTATTTCCCTTTTGACTGGCGATGCTCAAGTTGCCCAGTGGAACAATGAAGGCAACCATTTGTTTTTCCATAACAATATGAGACAACCAACTAATTTATAACAAAAATTTAAATCCTCAATCATTGAATTTGATTTGATTTGTTAATTCTTGTCAGGACTCCCAAGTGACAGGATGTCCACAGAAAACGCAACGATTTTGATCAATTCTACGAGATGGCCTTTGATGATAGATCCTCAGTTGCAGGGGATAAAATGGATCAAGAACAGGTACGGCGACGAGCTCATTGTTCTTCGACTGACGCAGAGAAACTACTTGGATCAGATAGAGCTAGCCGTGTCGAATGGAAATGTGGTCCTGATGGAGAACATCATGGAGACTGTGGACGCGGTGATGGATCCTGTCCTGGGAAGAGTTCTGATAAAAAAGGGAAAGTTAGTGAGGTCGATGCTAGATCATTTTTTTTTCGTCTAACAGAAAGACTGATTGGTGATTCGATTTAGAGTCATAAAAATTGGAGACAGAGAAGTGGACTACAATCCTAACTTCAGGCTCATCCTCCATACCAAATTAGCCAATCCTCATTATAAACCTGAGATGCAAGCTCAAACGACGTTGATTAATTTCACTGTGACCAAAGACGGATTGGAAGAACAACTTTTAGAGGAAGTTTTGCAGATCGAGTTGGAAGAATTAGCCATTGAACGATCCAGGCTCACCAGGGATCAGAACAACCATAAGATCACCATCAAAAATTTAGAGGACGACCTGCTGCAAAGGTCCTGACGACCTGTTGTATTTTCTTTTTTTTTGTTTTTAATAATTACTCGTTTATTTGATGTTGGAATTTATGTTTTGATTTTTTTAGTTAAAAACAAAATAATACATTTTGCTTCAGATTGTCCTCAGCTAGCGGAGACATCTTAAGTGACGTGGCGTTAGTAACGAATCTGGAAGAGATGAAACAAATCTGTAGCGACGTCGAGAAGATGATAGAAGCGGCGGTGATAGCAAAAGAGGAGATCAATAATGCTCGTGAAGAGTACCGCAGATTTGCCGCGCTGGGCAGTATCCTCTACTTTGTCGTTAGCGATTTGTTCAAGATCAACATGATCTATCAATTTTCGCTCAAACTGTTCATGACCGTGTTTAAGGAGACTTTAGTGGACTTCCGAAATACTTACGTCAGCGAAGACGAGAATCCAGATACGAGAAAGGACATGATGTTTGAACGCATCATCACTGATATCTTTATTAATACCAGTGTTGGATTGTTTGAGAGGGACAAGCTCACTTTCTTTTGTCATTCTACTATACAAGTTTGTAGTTTTTTAAAATAATTAAATTTTCAAATTAAATATTGCCATTCAAGTTTTTTTTTAATTTGTATTTTGTTTTAAATTATTTAGTTGATGGTAATATGGTATTTGATTTTTGATAGATTCTTTTGCACAAGGATGCAGTGCCACCGGAAGAGCTAGATTTCCTTTTACGTTATCCTTACAAGCCTAACGTTACCAGTCCTGTAGACTTTTTGAACGACGTTAATTGGGGTGGGATTAAGTACCTAAGTGGTCTGAGCGGGTTTCAGAATTTGGACCGCGACATAGAAGGAGCAGCGAAAAGGTGGCAGACGTTTGTCGAGTCGGAAACACCCGAGAAGGAAAAGCTACCACAGGAGTGGAAAAATAAAACCACGTTCCAAAAACTTTGTATCATGAGGTGTCTGCGTGTTGACCGTATGACTTATGCCATGAGGTTAAATTTGCTTATTTAAACTTTTCCTTGAGTACATTGTTTTAATTTTTTCATTTGTTTGTTTGTATTTTGATAATGCAATTAACTACTTTGGTTCATTTTTAGAACTCTTATAGATGAGATGCTACATATAGACATCTCAAAGATGACAACTCTAACTTTTGAAAGTTGTCTTAAAAAAATCGATAAGAGGATTCCCCTGTTTTTCATTCTGTCACCTGGAGTTGATCCCTTGAAAGTATGTTTCCAATGGATAATATGGAAACTTTTCATATTAGACGGGACTTAACGTTAATTAAACTTTCAACTGAATTTTGTATCAATTTCTATAGGACGTTGAAACTTTTGGTAAAAAGGATGGTTTCACCATGGCCAATGGTAATTTTCACAACATTTCCCTGGGACAGGGACAGGAAATCATTGCCGAGAATGCGTTAGAAATTGCCGGGGAAGAAGGCCATTGGGTTATTTTGCAAAATGTTCATCTTGTTCAAAAATGGTTAGCACAGTTGGAGAGACTCTTGGAGATTGTCACAGAGACTGCACATGACAATTTCAAATTGTTCATCAGTGCGGAAGCAAGTTCCAATCCTCGTACATGCGCAATTCCCCAGGTATTTGCCAATTTTTTATTTGAAAATTTGAATTTTAATTTAAACTTGAATTAGACATTTTTTTTGTCAAATACTCTTTTTTCATTGTTTCAAATATTTATATTCGACAGGGAATTCTTGAATCGTGCTTGAAAATGACCAACGAGCCCCCAACTGGAATTAAGGCCAACGTTAAAAAAGCCCTGAACAATTTCAGTCAGAAAACTTTGGACAGTTGCACAAAGGAAACAGAATTCAAAGCAATTTTATTCGCTCTTTGTTATTATCATGCTGTCGTCGCTGAGAGAAGAAAGTTTGGTCCTCAGGGATGGAACAAGGTTTTGCAAAAATCTATTTGTAAAACGAAAATGTTATTTAAAAAAAAAAATACTGTCATAAATTATTTGAATTTTGCAGATCTATCCATTCAATTTCGGTGACTTAACGATCAGCGCGGCAGTTCTTTCGAACTATCTTGAAAACAATAACAAGGTGCCTTGGGAGGATCTCCGTTATTTGTTCGGTGAGATAATGTACGGCGGCCATATCACTGACGATTGGGACAGAAGACTCTGTCGCACTTACTTGTCAGTTTATTTGCAACCCAATCTCGTCGAGGGTGAATTTTATTTGGCTCCTGATTTTATGGCACCCATTGTTAACGAGTTTGATGAATATTATAAGTATGTCAATGATTATATGCCGGATGAAAATCCAACTTTATATGGATTGCATCAAAACGCTGAGATAGGTGATTGTTGTTTATAAGTTAAAAATGGATTTATAGATTGGAACAAATATAAATTAAAATGTATCGATCGATTGAAATTAACGATCTACAATAATAATTAATTGCAAATTATGTTGGTTTTTAGGTTGCATGACCTTTTTGTCGGAAAATTTGTTCAAGACAATTTTTGAATTGCAACCAAAAGATTCCGGCAGTAGTGATGGATCAGGTGTATCTCGCGAAGACAAAGTCAAAGAAGTTATTGAGGAACTCTTAGATAAAATACCTGACGAGTTTAATATAGCAGAATTAATGGGCAGAGTAATTTAAATTTGTATTCTTAATTTTCTTAAACATCCCTCTTTGTCTGTCAATATATCAATATCTTTATCTACCAATTAGGTTGAAGAGCGAACACCCTATGTGATTGTGGCTTTTCAAGAATGCGACCGAATGAACTCCTTGTGTCGAGAAATAAGAAGGTCCCTCATAGAACTTGATTTAGGATTGAAGGTTCACATATTTCCTTTTTAACCGAAAAAATATGACGTTCCTTTGGAACGGAGTGTAAGAAAATTAAAAATATTTCTTCTTTTGCAGGGAACTCTGACCATTAGTGCAGATATGGAAGATTTGCAGAACTTCTTATTTATGGACATTGTTCCTGATCCTTGGGTTAAGCTGGCTTATCCTTCCAACTACGGATTGTCTGCTTGGTTTGCTGACCTCTTAAACAGAGCTACTGAACTGGCAAACTGGAGCTCGGATTTTAATGTATTTCATCCAACCAATATCACTAAATCAAACTTAAAATGTATATTAAACTTTTTCTCTCCAAATCCCTTACCTTTTTTCTCATAGCTTCCATCCTCAGTTTGGCTCGGAGGATTTTTCAATCCGCAATCATTCTTAACGGCAATTATGCAACAAACTGCGAGAAAGAACGAATGGCCTCTGGATAAGATGTGTCTGCACTGCGAAGTCACTAAAAAACAAAAGGAAGACTTCAAGTACGCTTCGGAGACATGCATTTTCAACTTCTTCTTTTCAATTTTTTTTTTTTTAATTTATCACAAATCTGAAATGACACAACACTTTCTTACTCTCATGTGTATACTATTTTATTTACCGTGCATCTGGCTGATTTCTAGATCAGCGCCGAGGGAAGGTGCTTACATCAATAATTTATACATGGAAGGTGCCAAGTGGGACACCAACCTGGGATCTTTGGCAGACTCGAAACCAAAAGAAATGTTTTCCGCATTGCCCGTAGTGTTTATCAAAGCAATCGCTCAGGACAAAGTTGACCTGCGAAACGTATACGAATGTCCTGTTTACAAAACCCGAGGTCGAGGGCCGACTTATGTATGGACTTTCAACTTGAAAACACGTTCCGATCCTTCTGTCTGGACCCTCGCCGGAGCAGCGATCATCCTGCAAATATAAAGTCAAAATTATTCATGCTCCCTTTAAAACATTGTTTCAAAATCATCATTGTTTCAAAATCATTCGTTACAACTCACAACCCAAACAAACATTTGTATATTTACGTGTCATGTTTACATCTTTACACTTTTGTAATAAAAAATTCGACTAAAATGCACGTCTGTTTATCCGCATTTATTATGACTGTTTAAATGTTTGTTTATCCGCTTGTTCATTTCAAGCTATGCAAACACGCTTTCAAACCGTACCGCACTCTTCTCCCCCACTCGAAACTAGCGCCGCCTACAGTCAAAATGCCGAACGTCACTGCTCGGTCGATAATTCAGTCTGCTACTTTGCTTCTGCCGTCAGCACATTACATGTGATGTCTAGTATTTACATTTAAAAGAATCCCAAAAGCTAAACTATCAAAATGGTAATTAACCAAGTTCCGTTTTATTAATCTGTACTATTTATTTGGCGGTTATTTGATTGTGTTGTGATTTTGGTGCTGCAGAAAGGCACGAAACATACAGTGAGCACTTTATAACCTAAAAATGTGTCTTGTTTTAGAAACCTCTGATGTTGCATGGGCACGAGCGTGCCATCACGAAGATTAAGTTCAACCGAGAAGGAGATCTTTTGTTCTCGGCGAGCAAAGACAAACAGCCAAACGTCTGGTACTCGTTGAACGGTGAAAGGTTGGGCACATTCAACGGGCATGTCGGTTCGATCTGGTGCATCGACGTCAATTGGGATACAACAAAATTCATGTCCGGAAGTGGTGACAATACACTGAGATTGTGGGATTGTCAAACTGGTATGTTTTTTTTTTATTTTTACTTTGTTTCACGCAAAATTGAATAAATGAAGTTTAAATAATAATAAACAAAAATATTTGGTATGAAATTAAAAGTTACGACTTTTTTGTGCAGGCAAAGAAATATCACAGATAGAAACAAACAGCTCTGTGAGAACATGCGCGTTCAGTTATTCTGGGAACCTTGCTGTGTACTCCACTGACAAAGCTCTGGGACATCTTTGTGAAATGTTCATCATCGATACTAGGACAGTGGACTCGACGATCAGTCAAGACGATGCAATTTATAGGTACTCCATTAACGGTCCTCGTATCTCGTCCATTTTATGGGGCGCTTTGGACGAAACTATTATAACTGGCCACGAGGATGGTGAACTTCAAACTTGGGATTTCAAGGTAACAGCCAAACAAATGTGAAGAATAATAATTAATAATGATTAGAAGAAAAATGATTAAACACAATGTACGATTTCAGACGGGCAAGAAATCAAATTCTTTCAAAGGACACAAAAATTTGATCAACGACATGCAATTTAACAAGGAGGGAACTATGTTCATCACCGCGTCGAAAGATCATTCGGCAAAATTATTTGACAGCGAATCTCTGATGCACTTGAAGACATACAAAACGGAACGACCGGTCAACTCTGCCACCATATCTCCAACTCACGATCATGTATGTGATCAAAATGCAATATTTTGTTGATGCAAATCATTAAGTTGATGATTCTAAGTTTGTTTGTTTGCAAATTTTTAGGTTGTTCTTGGAGGTGGTCAAGAAGCTATGGACGTGACCACAACGTCTGCTCGCCAGGGAAAATTCGACGCTCGTTTCTTCCATCTTGTCTTCGAGGAGGAATTTGCTCGGTTAAAGGGCCATTTCGGTCCGATCAATTCGCTCGCTTTCCATCCAAGTGGACGCAGCTTTGCCAGTGGCGGAGAGGATGGATACGTGCGACTTCAAACATTCGATCAGTCTTATTTCGATTTCAACTTTGAATATTAATTGTATTATTTTTTAGACACTTCAAATTTAAATAAAAGCCGATTTTTTATCCACAGCTTGCTTGGGTATTTTACATTCAACAAAAGATTAACTTTCCTATAACCAATAGTATCCTGAAATCACATTCATCGATCAACGAAAATTAGCGCGCATTCAGAAAACTTTATTGTTAGTTAACATGTCAATTTATGTTGGGATCCTAAAAAGAAGTGCATACACGTTCAATCATTTTAAATCCTGCTTTGCGAGAGGAGAAACGCGTGATTGATGAGATATAATGAGGATAAAGTGCGCTCTCGGTGGATGTTTGTTATTGAAATCCGAAAATAGTTGATGGTTCGTTGAAAAACGTTTGAATAGCAGTATTACGGAACTATACAGCAAATAGATCACAAAGAGCTTTCATCTCTTAGAAAAGCATTAGCCGTTGGATAAATCGCTGCCGCATTTACTATTAAATAATTCTATTTTAATTCAACAGTTCAATTTTTTTCCAGGTCACGGAATCGTTGATACACCAACAGGATCCACAATTTTGCTTACATTATCAAACCAAGGACGACAATTTGAAGATTCTCACCGAGTGCGAAAAGAGGAACGGTCGATTTGATATAAAAAAAGAACACCATCCGGAATTATGGATAATCATTTGTTCAAGTGTTGCATCTAAGGTGGTGGGATAATGGAGGATAAATTTGGCACGTCCCACGCTATGCGAGCTATGCCTCGCATAGCGAGACTCAGTGGTGACCCGGAATCGCTCGCGCCCGGTTTCACGCGCACCATCCAAAGAATGACAAAATTATCCGAGAATGGCGAGCGGGACAAAAAGCCGTAACTGAAAGTTGGAAAGTTTGAAATTTCTACGAGACATGGCTCGGGATTGACATGGACATCGGCGAGGACAAGCCGTCGAGGTGCCTCAAGGCTCTTCGGTTGTTTTGGCGGTTTTGCAAATGCGTGTTCTCGCACGTCAGCCTGATATCGCTGGTCGTCGCGTACTGCGTGCTCGGAGCGTACGCCTTTGAGTCTTTGGAAGCCGACCACGAGACGGATGTAAATATTCGCGCTTTGGCGAATTCGTGACGTAGCCCCGTGTTTGATGTGAATTATCGGAACATGCACAAACGATGAGTTTATACGCACGTTGCTGTGTCGCTTTGGCTTTGCTAGTTGATACGACTATATTTTTCATTTACAACATTTTCTAACTTTTTTTTTTGTTTCTACATTTGTTTCACTTTCAGTTTTCATTTACCAATTTGTAACACCAAAGTGATCATTTATCTTTACAATTTGGACGATGGATTAGATTACAACTATCTATCGATGGATTATACAACTCACCCTTTCGCGTTTTAATTGATGGTCTGAGCGAAATAATTGATGTGTAATTCGGACACCAATTTGTATAATTTATTATTATAATTAATCGTTCATCAAGTTGAAAACAAAATTTTATCGCAGAGTTTGTTATCAAATTGTTGGTGTTCGCTAGGCGCTGCTTCATTAATTCTTGTAATTACTTTTAACAAATAAACGTCAAATTATCGATTACCAGGGACAACATAATTAATCGAACAAAATCCACGTGGGTAATAAGTTGAAACGAGTTGTGATTTTTAATGAAGCGCTAACGCAGATAATGATCATACAGAGGGTGCGGGAGCTTCGCCTTGTGGCATGTTTTGATCTGAAATCGATGCAATTTGTAAAGAACCGTGTCTGAATCGAATTTAATTATACAATATTAATTAAATCTATATCTGTTCAATCGCGACAGCTGATTCGCACTCACGACGAGAGCGTTTAAAGTTTTCGCGCACTTGGCGAATATCACCGTGTACAGCTTCGTCATTAATTTGTACGCCGTTTGTGTTCAACTGCCACTTGCCGTATTTTTTTTTATTATTCGCTCCCGGTCGAAATCAATCGCTTGAATTGTTTTCACCGTGCGTGTATATCGAAATTCCGAAACTTGTAAAGCCGTAATTGTAACTCTCCGACAATCTCCAACCGAATTCCTCTGACTTTAACTGCAGTTTCGCTAATTTTGACTGTTACACCCAAGAATAACAAGCTGCCATGATCTTCATTTGTGCTTCGAAAACTAATATCCAATTTTAATTAATATTATAATTCTATTCAAATTAAAAAGGAAGTAATACGATTATAAGAAAATTCAATTTGAATTTAAAATAAAGTTTTTGTGAATTTATCTGAAATTTGGTTTGTTTGCAAAATTAAGGCATGGTGGAATGTTTTAATCAAAAGATAGCTAGTTTAATTGACGAATTGAAATGATTTGTATACAAAATGCATATCAAACAGATAAAGAAGAGTATCAAAGGCCTACGAGGCAACGTCACACAAAGTTTGTGGCGTATCACCCAAGATTCCAGTGTCCTGATAAGAGAGAATTGGACGCAGCAAGTCGTGGAGAAACTAAAGGTAGCTAAAAAAACGTCATACATAACTGAAGCGCAACACGGAGAAGAGTTCTATACTTTGTATAAAATGTTCAAGATGTTCGAGACTGACTTGTTTAAGAAGATGAAGAAAGAGGGCTGGGACGGCACCGAGGACATCACCAACAAACAGTGGACTTTTGCTGGCGCTCTTTTTTATTCCATTATTGTTATCACCACTATTGGTACTGCACTTTTTCCTAAAAGGATTATATAAATAACACATTTCCTTTGATAAATTTTCCAAACCAACAAAAAAATTAGTCCAATGGTAATTAAAAGGAAAAAAAAGGTCCAATGAAAATTTGAAAAGATTACTTTAACAAATTTACCATCTTTTCTACATTAATTTTCTCTCAAAATGAGCTTTTCTCTCTGATGGAAAAACTTTCAATCTAAAATATATTCATACGCGATTATTTTGAAGTAAAACCGAACAAAAAATTGTGATTGAAATATTTGGTCGATCGGTAAATCCATTACTTTATATTAAAAAATTTTAATCAAAACAGTCGTTTCAGAGTTTGAATGACACTTTGACGTTGAAACGCGCTGATCCGCCTCGTCCTCCTATTTATTCCTTGCAATCAATACACTCGCACTTACTTTTCGCCCACAAGCTCACGCGACGAAACAAAAAAATGAATGTCTTTTTATCATCGTTCTATTGCGCGATAATAAATTTGTTGCGCTTTTTGTGGATGTGAAAAATTTGAAGCAATCAGGACGAAGTATTGTCCTGCGTTTTTTCGTCCTCTCGTGAGACCGTGTTTCCGGAACGGGAAAAAATAGCGACGTCACCCCCGTGAGTCGCGACGGGCAATCCATTAGGCTGCCTGTCCAGGCCGGAGCCGATATGCGCCTGATAATAATCGGGAAATTGATAACCGCCATTGTCACTGATTCTGACGTAATTATTTGACGTCAAGTGGTAGGCACCGCCATAATAATCGGGTCTCCTCACCTGAAATGTTAGACCGCCGTTTATTTAGCTCTCTCATTGTGCTCGACGAGGCACGAAAAATTGCACACGAGATAGCAGTTTTCCAACCAAAAACTCGACACCAAAACTCTCGTTAATTATCTCACTTTTTGGCCCAGCAGAAAATTAATTTTAATGAAACAAATTAATTTGCAAACTTAACATTGTGCAAATTTTGTTTTCCTTTTTTTTAAATGTATTTTTTGTATGTTTAATTAAATTGCAAACTGTTGATAATGTGCAAATTTATGATTTCTTTGTCAATCTTGTTTTTTGTTTGTTTGAAATTTGTTCACATCCCCTGAACGAAAAATGTTGATTTCGTTTATTCGCCATTTCTTTCAAATTTTTTTTTACTATCGTAGTTTGTTAAAAAAAACGTCAGAACTCATCTCATAACTTTCTTCGTAGTCTTTTCAAATCTGATAACTTTTTGTTACCTTCTTATATTTTCATTTAGATTAAGTCGCAAAAAAAACGTTCTATTATTTCCATCTTAATTTCTTGTTTAATTCTGTCCATCAAGATGGCTCGGGGAAAACTTGTTCTAAAATCTCCACGACCGACACTTTAATTGCAAATTCATTTTTCAATCATAAAAATAACTGAATTAAATCTCAAGATGTTTCTCACTTCTTTTCGAGAAAAAAACAAAAGTTGTAATTAATAAATAAAAAACAAAACCAATCGCCGGATAGTTCGATAACTGAAGGACTAAATTAAGCGACACAATTATACTTAGCGGACACAATACCTGGAACATGGGCGAATCCGAACTGATATTGCTTGAAAATAAAGTTACTATATATATTTAATGGTGCATTTATCGTTGATGTAATATCGTGGAAAATAATATTGTACAAACTCAATTAACGTGTACCATTTTATCCGAATAAGATATAACTTGATTGTATCTACTAAACGAATTATTGCAAACTGATCAAATAACAGGCAAAAAACTTTTAATCAATTTTCCAGCCGATTTTCTTAGATATTTAAATCACAAGATTTTTAATTATAAGTCCATGGTATTTTTCAAATACCACAACCACAAAACTATACAAAAAGAAAAGTATGCAGGAGGAATTTTCTTATTGGTCTTTTTTTTTCACTGATAATTTATGAAAAGATAAAAATAAAAATGGAAGACCAAATTAACACCGCTGAAAAATTCTTATCAAACTTCCACGTCGATTAGTTAACCCGATTAAGTCCCCCGACATCTTGCCCCGTCCCTCTTTTCCAAATTAACACTTATCGCCAGGTCTGACTAATATACTATACATTCACTAGTTAGTACGTCTGGGAGCCCCAGGCTACGACGAAAATGAGAGCTCATTCCGATTAACTTTGGCTGGGCGTGAAAATTTTCCCCGGGCCTTTTTATTTGCTCGTGACAGGCCGCATAAATTGTCAGCCCGTTAATTACCGGCGGGCGATATTTATTTAATACTTACGACTATTAAGCCAGGCGGACAATTGAAGCTGCAGCGGCACGTTTGATAATGCGGGCGTCCGGGCCTGCAAAAAAAAAGCAATGCGTTAATCCTCGATTCAAATCGCTCACCATCCGTCTTCGTCCTGCCAATAATTCAGTCCTTCCAATTTATTGCGATTGTTTATTTTATTTTATTATTTCACTTGATTTAAACTCCATAGAAAAAAAAAAAAAAAAACCAGAACTCAATTTACCTGTGATTAAAAATGTTGAGTTCACTAGAACCGTCATGGTTATGAAGAGTTGGTCTGATTGGGGCAGAGTTGGGTCCATAGGGCCCCGCGAAATGGGGCCGGAACCCGTCGACGGACCTGAAATGAAGATGCCAAATTAAGTTAATCAAGTCGAAAGAAAGCTCTTAAGCCATCGCCGATAATTGTTCGCCCATTGTTGTAATTAAAGCGCGCTAATAAATAAGTGCGAGGCAATTTGAGCTGGCGCTAATGCCAACTCGAGTTTAATTCAATGTGTATCTTTTCTACCTCGCCTCTGCTACCTTGTCTCCAGACTCGTCCTTATCATTCTGCTCCCATTTAGCTTCCTCGGACGCGCCCCGTCTAATAACTGCCAGCAATAGCAACGCGAACGCGACTCGCGACATTCCTCAGATAACACAAAACCTATTCTTCAATTATCTGCAAATGAAACTTCCAATTTTTATCCCGTCAATTTTTTTCTTCTATCTTTGGTAATAAAAGGAATCGATTTTTTCAGACTGATTAATTTTGTTAATCTAATTTTTTTTTCTTAAAGCGAGGATCTTTAGATGAATTAGGTACAAAAAAAAGTGTCAACGTTTGGGCGACGAGAGTCAAATTAGCGTTATCGCAACGCGGTATAATAAGCTGCAACGTTAACCAAGACTGAAAGTGAAAGCAAGTTTTTATACCCTGGCTTTTTATACTCTTCTTCGATACAAATCTGAGATCGACGATCTGCATTCAGTCTTGTGCGACTTAGCCGGGAATTTCCCGACTAGAAAAAAAAGTGGATAAAATGACATTGACCCGATTCCTGACCACTTGATGGTTTCCGAATGAAAAATGTCAACAGTGCGTGTCAAACTTCAACTTTACTTTGAAAAAAAAAAAAAAAAAAAAAAAAAAAAATATATGAAAAAAAAAAATAGTAGTTGTTCGCTGATGGTAGGAAAATTTCAGTGCGCTATTATTGTAATCATCCTTTCAATCAAAGTGTCATCTTGAGTAATAAAAAAGAAAAAGTTGAAACAAAAGTGTCTTGTCGCGACCTTGTCTGTTAAAACTTTGATGGTTTTATGCTTCATTTTCATATTACCTTTTTCTTCCCTTCTCTTTTAGAAGCAGAATTTAATGATTTCTTTTTAATCAGGATATGGCCACATCGCTCCGAAAACTCGAAATGGCAAGGTCGTCACAATATTCTACGCAATTTTGGGTATTCCCCTGATGCTGCTGTGCCTATCCAATATCGGAGATGTAATGGCCTCTAGTTTTAGGTAAAGCCTTTCAAAAAGCGATCAATATTTAAACAATTGCGCCAGAAGCTGGACAATCTTGTAATTTAAAATTTGCTTCCAACATTGTAATGTTTTCCTCCGTTGATTACAAACGACAATTCTTATGAATCTGAAACTATGAATGAGTAAATAAAAAAATGGATGAAATGCAAATCAAAGAAAGAATAAATAAAAAAAAATGATCCAGACAAAGGTACAACTTTTGGTGTTTCATTTTTAACAGGTTTTTATACTGGAAAGTGTGCTGCTACGTTTGTACCCGGCCGCCGAAGAAGCGAGGAAGATCCCGGACAGCGATGAGCCGGGCATATTCCGTCCGCCAGCCTGGGTAAAAATGCGCCAATTTTAAATTCAAATACAATTCATATTCCTCGGCTGTGTGAAAAATAAAAGTCATCCACTCCTTTATCCGATTTGAATTTTATCTCGGGATTTACATATTGTTAATATTTGCACACCCCCTGCCCATTTAGTTAATCAAGTCTTTGATATAATGAAATATAGAACAAGTTAATCTCAACCCCTTGGAGTGATTGCTCGCAGCAATCACATTGATTGAAATATGTTTTAATATCCGTTTTGCAGGAGATTTGCATCCAGTCGAGGAACTTCCTTCCGCCGTTCGATTCGCATGAGCCAAAGATCTGCAGACTCAGTGCCGACGGGCCAATCGGATGGCGCGACTCGTCCATTCAATCTCGACCCTGATTGCAGGTCTTATTTGTTACACGTCCACATATCTTAGTTGATTATGTTCCCAAAAAAAAATATATCCCCTCCCCCTCTCCGTTAAAGCTGATCGTTCATATTATCCCAACTTCCGGTGTGACGTTACGTTATCGATTACAGGGACTTCCGGCGGCCGAATTTGCATAATTATTCGTCGGCGACCCTGCCCCATCAGTCCGCAACGAGGTACTCGGATTCGCACGCCGCATTAAAATATAATCGGGGTTCGTCTTATCGTTTCGCCTTTTTCTTTTAGTCTCCTTTTAAACTCGAGATTCAAATTACGTTTCATCCCGGGGATTAAAATTTCGTTATGTCTTTTTATTTTTTTTCTCTCTCTCTCCGCAGGAACATCGAGGCTAACGACTCAATCGCTCGATCGAAGATTCCTGGTTGGATATGGCGACGTGGATAAAACTCCTGTTCTGATAAACAAATATGCTCTGGACGACTTTGAAAAGGGGAGCGATTTCGAAGGTACTTGAATAATACAACCAGTTTATAGATTCATGAAATCTATTTAATTTTCTCGTTAACAATAAGTATAACATCATTTTGATCTTTTTTCTTTTTTTTTTTTTTTTTTCGTTTTCAATCTGGAAAAGAGTATCCAATCAAGTTTAAGTTCAGCACATAAAAAATCACGAATTCATCTCGCGGTTTTAGAGCAAAAACCGATCGGGCGGGAAAGTCTCTCTGTTGACCGTGGAAATTTGTTTGCAGAACGAACATCAAACTCTCGGGCGACGAAGGAGCTTGCGGAAGAACCAAGAGAAGATACACAAAGGGTGACGAGATCCCTCCCAAGGAGGTGCACTTCCGAGGAAAGTCGAGTCCTGACCAGATCGAGATCTGTTGGACCGCCAAGTGGGTTCAATCCAAACACCGAACAGGAGCAGAGAAAAAGTTTCATCTCAACGCGGTCGAGGAGACACCGAGGCAACGTCGCCATCCGTAAATAATTCAGTGAAAAAAAAAAAAAAAAAAAAAAAAAAAGATTTTATTCAACCCTTATTAAAATTCTTTATTTCAATTATTTTTATTAATTTTTTTTTATTTTTAATATTGAGATTTTTAATCATGGTTGAATCAAATCTTCTTTTTTTTTTTTTTTTTTTTTCACTGAATTATTTACGGATGGCGACGTTGCCTCGGTGTCTCCTCGACCGCGTTGAGATGAAACTTTTTCTCTG